>CAUYQG010060499.1:0-20593 GCA_963574415.1 Tarsius wallacei | reverse complement strand
ATTAAACAACTTAAAACAAAACTTATATCCCAAATTAACTAATACATATTATGATCTTTCTAACAAATTTAACTCTTTACAAACTTAACTTCCTTATTCAAATTATCCAGGGAAACAGGTTATTTCCATCACAAAGTCTCTGGGGGCCAGAACAACACTTGCTGGCCCAGGGCTTTGGAGCAGTCTTATTCTATTACACTAATTTTAAATCTACTATGTGCTGGATTTTTAATCTTTCTGCCTAAATCAATCTTATAAATCACCTTAAATGCTAAGCTAGTAATTATTCTTATAACATTCTTACTATGCATTATATCTAATACATTTTATCTAAATTCCTATATTATTATTAAATCAAGTAAACTAAGATCTTAAAGCGTTCATGACTCATGGAAGAAAGTCTCTTTGATGTGCTTCAGAATATAATTACAGTATGAATTTTAGAAAGCCAAACCGTATGTATAGTGGGAGTGGAAAAAGGAACATTGATTCTTCTAAGGTTAGCTGTGCATGCCCCATTCACCATTGACTCTTAGCTCAATCCATCTAGAAGTTTTCTCGGCCTTCTGTGTGAAAACAAGGGGGGAGGCAATGGTGTCACAGCCCCCAAGCACGTCCTTGCAGCCCAGGGTCATCAGTACTGCCATTCACGCAGACCTCCAAGGCTGGCTCCCAACACCTGGGCACATTTTGTTTCTATCTGCTTCTGCTCCCTTTGATCTGCATGCACATGTTTATTTTGGGGCTCTGTTTTCAGTGAGACTGTTGTGTGCTGCTTGGTTGCCGTCTGTCACTGCAGAGGCTCTCTTGACAGAAAACAGGGATTTTTAAAAAAATATACATAGTGCTGTTAGATAAAATGATTAACATTTTCTATTACATTTCTTTGCCTTCTTACTGATTCTGCCTATTTTCTTTTTATCTATTGCAACTTTGTGTTATATTTGTTAGTTTTTTAGGTATGTTTTAGTGTATTAAATTAGATGAATGTGATAAGCAGATGTCAATGAAAACTTTACATTGACAACCTCAGTTCTCTTCCATTTCTGTAAAATATAAAAAAACTGAACTGTTTATAAAATAGATTTTTTTGTTTTGTTTTGATGCTAAAACTGGCACTGGATAAAATGTTTTTGTATTTAGGAAGTTTCAATAGAAATATTTCATCTACATTAGCTTGTGATGACAGTATGTTAGGCTGTAGATAATTTTCAGCAATCTAAATCGTACTTTAAAAAATGGACTCCCAAGTATGTGTGGGGCTATGGGCTGGTGGCATTCTGTGCACTGGGTTATGTGGAGGCACTAAAATACAATAAGGATTGATGAAGGCAAAGTACCTTGAATAGTAGGTTTTAGGATCTGAAGTGTGGTCCATGATACTATTCCAGGTGAAGTCTTCCTTCATATTAAGTTATGGTGATGAGTTTGGATGAAGAAGACTTAATCAAAAAAGTGAAATATAAAATTAATGTTTCTAGGAACAATGTGTTAAATGAGAACAGACTGAATTTAATGGGAAAAGTGAATAACATTAATTTAAAAATATATTATACCTACTAGCATTTACTGTAACTATGAAGTACATAGATCACTTATTCCTTAGTATGCTAATATATTTTTCTTAAAGTAAAAATGAATATTGACTTTGTGTATTTAATATATTCTTACAGTCATTTCTTTGTCAAGAGTATCAATACATTTTCTGCTCATTGAATGCTTGACTTTTTAATCTTAATTTTGAGATGAACTATAGTTTATTAAATAAATAAATATCTATTTTAAAAATATTTTGTGGGGGGAGATGAAAAAATCACCTATCTGGCAAAATATCACTAGTTGGGTGACAAGTATATCTAAAGCCAAGACTTCATCATCACTATGCAATTCATCCATGAAATAAAAAACCGTTTGCACTTCTAAGGCTATTGACATAACAATAAAGAAAGAAAACATTACAAAAATATGTTTAACAGAAACTTAAGTAATTAAGGGCCCTCTCCTTCCCCTTGTCATACTTGAAATATGAGAGAAAGAGAAAAAAATATTGACAGGGTGTAATTTTTTTTTTTAAAGTCAAAAAATTTTCAAAATTACTAAGAACTTTGAATTTTTAATAGTTTATTTGATAACCTTGCCATCATCCTTCTGTGGAGAAGTAAAAGGCTTAGAAAAGCGTTTCAGAATGATGTGAAATACTCAGTACCCACACAGTATGTGGGGTCGGTGTGGCTCCCAGCAATGAAGTGGGAGAGGTTCAGGTAGCTAGTTCATTACCCGCAACTCAAATCTCTTACTGGCTACAACAATTAAAAATACAAAGCTTAGGCTTTTTTTTCAGAGAAGTAGATGTCATTAATTTTTCCATCTTTTTGCAACCAGTCTGCTTGACTCAGTCTAGAGGACTGAACGAATAATTGCTGAAGAATAAACAACTGAAATTTTCCTTCTATTGGTGCATTTGCTATAGCATTTTGAATGAGAGAATCTAAAAGAAAAGGAAGAGTGTTTTCATAACAGGATTGGTGTTTTAAGACTGGAAGCAACACTTCTAGTATCTTCTGTCTTGTGGCGAAATTTCCTAGACACTCACTTGGCCAGCTGCTGTGTGGGGAGCAGGGTTGGGCAGGAAGGAACTGGATGCTGGTCTCAGCCCTGTCCCTGGCTCACTGTGTTATCTAGCAGAAACATCATGTTACCTCTTTGTGCCTCAGTTTCCTCATCTGTACAGTGAAAATCAGGCCTCTAAAGCAAAAGACCTGGTGTTTGTCAGCCCTGCAGGCTATAGTTCCTGTCCCATCAGATGAAACTGGAGGTGTCCAGATTACTGCTGTGTGACGTTGGTCCTGTCAAGAGTTGAGTCATGGAGGCTGGTTGCCTCTTAGACCTGTTATCCGGTGTCTTAGAGATTCAGTTTCTTTTCCTGTAAATTAGGGTAATAATGCCTGTCTCAGAGTTGTTTTGAAATGTGAAATGGCAAATCTTTATGAAGTATTAAGGCTGATGTGGGTCACTGTGGCCGTTAGGCCATTTTTATAACTTTCTGCTTCTGGTTATTGGGTAGAGTTTGCTCTTTGGGGTCAGTGGAGGTTGCTTTCCTGGGTGTCCTGTGGATCTGGACCTGCATTGTCCACATCCCTAAGGACAGTTGGCTTGTACCGTACTCCTCGTCACCTCCTAGAACGCAGCCCTAGCCCTGGCTCTTGTCTCCACTGCTCAGCTTTCTGTCCCCATCCAGCATTCCTCTGCTGAAGGCTTCCAGCCCTCCCTCTCCAGTCTGATTTTAGAGACCTGGGCACTAAGCTCACCAGCATCTTCTCACAAATTATTTATTTATTTATTTATTATTTTAGAGTTGTGGGGTACAAGTGAGGGTTAACTACATAAAGTAGGCTGCATGCAGGTGAAGTTTGGGCTTCTAACTCAGCAGTATCTTCTTTATTCCCCTAAAATGATCTTGACAGCTATGATGGCACCAAATCCTCGTTTCCCCCATCCCTGTGGACACACACAGGTGCCACACTAGCCATGGCATGGCAGGGCCCCCTGAGGAACTGCTGCTGTTCACCCTTCCTCACTTTCAGCCTGTTCTGCTTCTGTCTATTAGTGATGGATGATGTTGCTAGAGCAGTGTTTTATAATGTGGTATGAAGTGCATGTATGCCTGGCTCTGAATTATTTTTTAGTTTGCCAGAATAAAAAATATAGTGACCTACATTAAATAAATGTGTACAGTTGTAGTCACTGAATATGAGGTTGCTAACTGTAAGTCGCATACTCACTTTATGGACCAATGAGAAAAATATCCGTCAGTTGTTAGACACCATCAGTTATTTTTTTTTTTTTTGAGTTGGAGTCTCACTCTGTCGCCCAGACTGGAGTGCAGTGGCCACTCCCGGCCACCGCAGCCTCGACCTGCTGGGCTCCGGCGATCCTTCCGCCTCAGCCTTCCAAGTAGCTGGAACTATAGGCATACACTACCACGCCCGGCTAATTTTTTGATTTATTGTAGAGATGAGGGCTCACCAAGTTGCCCAGGCGGGTCTCGAACCCGCAGGCTCAGGCAATCCACTCACCTCAGCCTCCCAAAGCGTGGGATTACAGGCTGAGCCACCGAGCCCGGCAACACCATCAGTTATAAGGCACGTTCCTATTTCGAAGGGGTTAAAGTATGAAAAGCTGTAAATGAGGATTGATGAGATGTGTGTATCTCATATCAGGTATCACATACTGTTTTTCTTACATGTGTATTGTAGATATTGTTTTCAGTCTTACTTTTCTGTTAAGATTTTTAGGTACTCTTGCTTGACAGAAACTTTCCAGATTTTCTTGCTGTTGCAGTTTCAGTGAACTTGCAGGTACTGTGCAAACTAAGAGGCATGTTTTCCTTGATCTGGTTCTTTCCAAATGTTTAGTGTCTTTGATTGCATCCACTGATACCTATCTCAGCTTACACATTCCTATCATGGCACAGACGCAGCATCGTCTGGATGCTTGAGGTGGAAGATGTACTTTTTGTTTTCAGGAAGAGAGAGCTGTATTGAAGGCTACTCGGTTCCTCTCACCACACAGAAATGCACAGCAGCCTGCTCACACAAACGTCTTAGCCCAGTATCCACCATGACGTTGTAGAACCCTCTAACATCACACTGTCTATCCATCTTTTATAGTTTTTTTCATCTTACACTGTTTTGAAGCTTAAGTTTATTTTGCCTTAGCTGCTATTTCATCTTTAGAGCTAGATGACAAACACCCCCATGACTTCACGTTCTCATGGTCTCTAGAGGAATTCCTGAGAAATCTAGTTTATGCTGAGAGAATGCATATGTTGGTAAGGATATTTCACTGAAACTACAACTCAGAAATGAGCGGGTATTAGTATTTAATCAATATTCAGAAGTGAATGGATATGGGAATTTAATTGATACCCAGAAGTGAGTGTGTATTGGAACTTAATGAATACCCAGAAGTGAATATGTTTTGGAATTTAATAAATACCCAGAAGTGAGTGTGTTTTGGAAGTTAATCAGTATCCAGAAGTGAGTGTGTATTAAAATATAAGACTCAGTTGGGAGGAGAGTCATGATATTTTTTGTTTGAGGGAAGATGTTCTGTGTACACTTGAGACTGCATCATAAGGTAGATAGCAGGTAATGTGTGAAAACTGGGTAGTCTTCTCTGGGGCATAGGGGTGTGTTTCTGGTAAGTCAGGGAAAAAAGAAATTATAAAAACTGATTTCTCTCCCATTTAAAACAAGGTAAAGAACTCAAGCTGTATGTAAATGATGTAACATTATAGCATTTTGTTTGTAAATCTTACATTTAGTTTCTAATGGAGTATCAAGGAAGTACTGTTTGGCTAGTCAATATTCATAGATGATATTGCAACTTAATTAAACTGGTTGAAATGATTATCAAATCGTTTTATGCCTTCTGGGCAGTGGTTCTCACCCTGTGGAGTTCATAGATTTTAGGGAGGAGGTTCTATGAACTTCTGAACTTGTGTGTAAAATTTGGCCATTAGGCACAATTTCTTTGGTTCTGTAGGGAAATCCTTCAGAGGGGGTTAATAGTTCCAAATAAATTAATTTAATTCCAAAGAGTTCTAGATCAGCACTGTTTCTCTTCTGGCTAGCCTTCACTGTGATCTCGATTATAAATCATTAGAATCCAGGGTATTTTGAAGCTCATTACAAAGAAAACTTGATTTTGAATTCTTAGCTCTGGAAATGTTAGCATTGTTTAAGTGGTATATTTTTAAAAATAATAATACTGCCTACAAACTACCAGAAAATTCACTTTTAGGAATTAGCGTGTGTAAAGGTATTTTCACAGAAACAGGCACTTAGCTATGGAGCCACATGTGTTGATAAATTAAGGATTTAAAATGTTTCTATTTTGAGCTTTAGTAATTAATTTCTTTCTTTCCTTTTTTTTTTTTGAGTTGAAGTCTCACTCTGTCGCCCAGACTGGAGTGCAGTGGCACGCTCCCGGCCACCGCAGCCTCGACCTGCTGGGCTCCGGCTATCCTTCCGCCTCAACCTTCCAAGTAGCCAGAATTACAGGCACGCGCTACCACGCCTGGCTAATTTTTGATTTATTGTAGCGATGAGGTCTCGCTAAGTTGCCCAGGCAGGTCTCGAACCTGCGGCCTAGGCAATCCACTCACCTCAGCCTCCCAAAGCGCGGGATTACAGGCTCAGCTACCGAGCCCGGCTAGTAATTAATTTCATAGTTGTGATTTAAATTATTTTTCTAAGGGGAAGAATATATATTGGAAATAATAAATGTTACTCTGTAGTTATATATGTTGTATGTGTACGTATGTGTATGTAGAAATTACTTTTTAATGTTAATGTAAATAATGAAAATACATGATTTTTTTTTTTTATTTTAGTGCATGCAAGATATGGGAAATACTAAAGCAAGACTACTCTATGAAGCCAATCTTCCAGAGAACTTTCGAAGACCACAGACAGATCAGTATCCTTTAAAACTTTTTTGGGGGTATAAAAAGAATTAACTCATTTTTACAGCTCATATTTTATCTGTTAGTATTTAGAAGATTTGAACTGTATCACACTATTGCTTATTAAGTATAGAAATTGATTTTCCCTGAACTGTGCTTCATATATAGTAGGTTTTTAGTAGGAATCTGGTAATACAGGATATACACAGTATTTTAACATAATTACGGATGGTCTTCAATTTACAAGGATGGTTTGACTTGATAATTTTTTGACTTTACAATGGTACAAAAGCAATATGCATTCAGTAGAAACTGTACCTCGAGTACCCATGCAGCCATTCTGTTTTTCACTTTCAGGGCAGTATTCCATAAATTACATGAGATATTCAACACTGTATGGGAGGGGATCTCTCTTAAAAAAATTATTTATTAAAAATTGTATATTTATTCTTATATGTTTAAACTTTAGTCACCTTCAAAGTATTCTCTGTTTGATGCAATATACCTGTTGAGATGCTTTTTCCACCGCTCAAAACAGTTTTTGAGCTTGTCAGTTTTGATGCCTTTTAGTACTCCTGTTTTTTGTTTCACCTATTCCTTGTTGGCCAAACGTGTCCCTTTGAGGGCTTTTTTTATCTGGGGAAACAAGAAAAAAGTTTTGGGAATGGAGATCAGGTGAATAGGGAGGGTGAAACACAGGGGTCATGCTGTTTTTGGACAAAAACTGCTGAACACTCAGTAAATCACCCATTATGAAATGGGTAAATGCCTTGAAAAACTCTCCAAAAAAAAAAAAAATTCGATGAAGCAGAACACAGCCTCCTGCAATAATGCTAGCTGGTACACTGATGCCAGGTGGGTTCCTAGAACACTTATCTAGCACAGGAAGTCTGTTCTATCCTGCCCTCTACAAGAAAATTCTGGGTCTCCTTTGTATTATAAAACAGACTTTTTTTGGGTCCCCTTCATATTATAAAATAGGCTTTGTGTTAGATGACTTTGCCCAACTGTAGGATACTGTGTTCATAGGCTAGACTATGTTAGGATGTTTGGTAGGCTAGATATATTAAATGCATTTCTGGTTTAAGATATTTCCAAATTACAATGGGTTTATTGGGACCTAACCCCATTGTAAGTCGAGAATCATCTGTATTGCTAGGTGTGCAGTGCTGTGATTGGTTCTTGATAGATCTCCACCAGTTGACTGGGTAATGTATGTTGTTTATTATTTTAGCCTGTAATGAGAGATTTGATTTGTGAGCATCAGAAAGTTTGTCAAATTATTTCCATAAGTTTTTGATCCTCTTTATATTTGATAACCACATTTATGTGAAACATTGTGGCTTTTAAAAGATGAATTACATATTTAGTGTAAATGCTGAATAATTTTTGCTAATATTGACTACTGACATTCTGTCTCTGTTATAGGCTGCACAACTGTTTGCTTTGCAAATCTGCTTTTATAAATGGGTAAAATACTTTCCCATGTATATTTTAGTCAGTTTTTCAGATTTGTTAGAGATAAAATTGTTTGATTCTACAGGATTTCTTTCTCTTTCTCTTTTTTTTTTTTTTTTGAGTTGGAGTCTCACTCTGTCACCTAGGCTGAAGGGTAGTGGCACACTCATGGTCACCCCAGTGTCGATCTGCTGGGCTCCAGCGATCCTTCTGCCTCAACCTTCCAATTAGCTGGAACTATAGGCACATGCTACCACGCCCAGCTAATTTTTTATTTATTGTAAAGACGAGGTCTCGCCAAGTTGCCTGTGCTGGTCTCGAATCTGTGGGTTCAGACAATCCACTCACCTTGGCCTGCCAAAGTGCTGGGATTACAGGCTGAGCCACTGAGCCCAGCCTATAGGATTTCTTAAATTTATGTTTAATTTTGTAAAAAATGGTTCATCAAAATTGTGCTGCTTTATATATAAGATCTAATTAGTTGTAGGTGTTTGGATTCTGTCCAAAGGTAACATTTGTGATTTTGACAGTAAAATTTTTGTTTGTTTGTTTATTTATTTATTTTTATTTTTTGAGTTAGAGTCTCACTGTTGCTCAGGCTGGAGTGCAGTGGCACACTTATGGCCACCCCAGCGTCGACCTGCTGGGCTCAGGCAATTCTTCCGCCTCAGTCTTCCAAGTGGCTGGAACTACAGATGTGCGCTACTGCGCCCAGCTAATTTTTTGATTTATTGTAGAGATGAGGTCTCGCCAAGTTGCCTAGGCTGTTCTTGAACCCGTGGGCTCAGGCAGTCCCCTCACCTTGGCCTCCCAAAGTACTGGGATTACAGGCTTGAGCCACTGCGCCCGACCAAAAATGTATTTTCTTAAGGATCAATTATATATTATTTGTAGAGCAAAACAATTTGTATGGCCAGTGGGAAAAATAGAATCTTTTCTCACAGAGAGATATAGGCCATTATATATTTATTTTCATATTTGCACAGAAACCTTTGGCCTTTTCTGTTTCTGTTCCACTCCTTTCTCTAATTTTTAACAATCTTATCTCCAAGACTGCTTTTGCCATAGAAAGATTGTAGGGTAAGAGTGTAGGTGTGTTTTAGGTATAAAAAATTGTGTGAGCAAAGGTGTGAGGAAGCATGACATTCTGAGGTTTTGAGGTGACAAGACTTAAGTTTTGTGGAACTGGTGGCAGAAGAAGCTTCAAAGTTATTTTGGCTCAGATTGTGAGGGACAGTGTTATGTAGACTGGTGTGCCCTCATTTCATCAGCCAGTGTTAGAAACCCATTAAGGGTTTTGGCGCAGGAGAAACGTTAGAAATGCTAACTTCTACCACAGAAAGACAGTTGGAGGTGGCAGGAGACCTTGCAGAGTACGAGTGCAGGCCACAGGTGACAGTGGCGGAGTCTCAGGAGATGATGGCATCGAGGATATGAGTGCAGCTCTCAGATGACAGTGATGGAGTTTCCTGAAATGGTAGCATCAGGAATAGTAGGGCAGCCCACAGGCGACAGTGACAGAGTCTCCTGAGACGGTGGCATCGGGAATACTAGTGTAACCCACAGGTGACAGTGACGGTATCTCCTGAGACAGTGCAAAGATGACAGTGCAAAGACAGTGGAGACAGTGGCATAGGTAATACCAGTGAAGCCCCCAGGTGACAGTGGTAGCATCAGGAATAGTAGTGCAACCTACAGGTGACAGTGACAGAGTCTCCTGAGATGATGGTATTGGGAATACTAGTGTAACCCACAGGTGACAGTGATGGTATCTCCTGAGACAGTGCAAAGATGACAATGCAAAGACAGTGGAGACAATGGCATAGGTAATACCAGTGAAGCCCCCAGGTGACAGTGATTGACTCTCAGGGGACAGTGGCATCAGGAATGGGTAGGAGGGAGTTGGAGAGATTAGGAAGAGTTTGGAAACACAGGAGGACTTGGTGAAGATGGGTCTTGATTCTGAGGAAGACTCTGAGCTAACCCAGAGTTGTAGCTTGGGTGATTGTAAAGATAATTAGGAGAGGAGGAATTCCTTACCAGCTGAGGACGGAGGGTTAGAAGTGACAGGTACTGAGCCAGCTTTATTACTGGGGCAGACTGCAGTGTCTGCTCCACATACACATGGGGTCACCCCATTGTAGCTGGGAAGCTGAGCCTGCACCCTGGAGGAAGCAGGAGATGCAGTCTGGGGCATCCTTCAGCTCTTGGGTCATGTTGGCCTGTGGCCACAATTTCTGTTCTATCCTGGTGTTTATTGAGACTCACTGAAAAATGAGGATCTCCAGCTGCATCCTGAGGGACTATATGTGGTGGCAGGGTGTACAGCCTGGCCATGCACCATGTTCTGGGGCCACTGCCCACTGCTTGCTGGCTGCAGTATTTTCTTCCCCCATATTCTGCTCTCCAATCCACAAACCCCCTTCTCCTGGCAGTGTATGGGAGGAGGTTGTTGGGTTGGGATGGGGTCTGTGGGCATCTCTTGAATATCACAGGGCAAATTACTGGAGGTTCTGGAAAGTTTCAGTTTTATTCATGTGGCACCTTATGGATGAAAGCAGCTTCCAAGTTATCGAATGTATTACCCTGATTCCATGTTGCTTTCAAATATGCCTGAGAGACATTCACAGAAGGATAGCATCAAGCTTCCTGGTGACCTTATTTGTTGAACTCTTCTGTGCACCATTTCGAGTCAGTGGTAAGAGTACTACTATTTCTTAAGTAATTACCCTCAGTTTTACGATGAGCCTTAGAGAACAAAGGGTGAATAAGGTAGTGCATTATTAGTTCTAGGATCTTGGCTGATATATTTTAAGATATTTGATCCTTATCTGAACATTTCAAGAAAGGTGAGATTTTTATAGTGAGTTGTTTGGTGTCTGGCATTGGTAAGTTCTTGACCTTGGCAAGTGAAGATGTGATTTTGGCAGCAAGAGCTGCAGTAGCTTTGCTTACAGAGGGTTTGCCTCATGCCATTCCCTGGGCTTGGCATTTTATATCCATGGCTTTGTCAATTTGCAGAATAACTCAGCGAGAGAGAGCATAGTGTTTTCCTGTGGGAGGTGGGAAGGGTGAGATGTTTAAAGATCTATTAAGAAGCTTCCCAGAGTCTCTAGTCTTTCCTCCTGTGTGGGGGCACTGGAATAACATCTGATGGTGGTCATCTGAGTAAAATCGGTGCCACACTTGAGTCTTGATTGCTGTTAATAAACGTAGATAGGCTTGTAACTTGGCACTCTTTGCACCTAGGTAAAGATTTCAACTTTTAACTACCTAATAGGGTTCAAATTAGACTTTTGGATTAAGTGTACATTTGCTATTGCCTCAAGTGTGCTTATTTGATTTTTCAAACTAAATGTTACTTCAAGAGCATTTACAAACTATGGTCGTATTTATATGAGGTGTTGATCTTTATTCACATAATTATTGGGACTACTTAAAGGGAGACTTTGTCTAAACATGTTTGAAATAGATGACTATTTTGTGAAGAGTCTAAGATGACAACTCTTGGACCATGAAACTAGCCCCCATATCTAATGTAACACTATATAGCCTTTAAAAAATTAAGGTGTTACAACAACATTCTTTATTTTTCTTCTTTTAATGATGAAACACTGTGATTTGGAGATTTTATAGAGGAAGCTATTTATTTTATTTTATTTTATTTTTTTGAGTTGGAGTCTCACTCTGTTGCCTAGGCTGGAGGGCAGTAACATACTCACGGCCACTGCAGCCTCAACCTGCTGGGCTCTGGCGATCCTTCCACCTCAGCCTTCCAAGTAGTTGGAACTACAGGCATGAGCCACCACGCCCAGCTAATTTTTTGATTTATTGTGGAGGTGAAGTCTCGCCAAGTTGCCCAGGCTGGTTTCGAACTGGTGAACTCAGGCAATCCTCTCACCTCAGCTTTCCAAAGTGCTGGAATTATAGGCGTGAGCTACCATGCCCGGCTAGGGGAAGCTATTTTAAAAACCAGTCTCCCTCCCTCTTTCCCTGTCTACCTCCCTTTCATCCATCCATCATTATAAAGCTCATTGCTCTTTGGAAAGCCTAACATGTCTGTACTTTTATAGGTAAAAATGTAGTTGTCTTATCCCTATAGGCAAATAAAACCAAACTAAGTTAAACTCATATAATATTGGACCTCATTGCATTCTTAACAAGATTTTCACTTTTTAAAAGCTTTGTAATTTACAAAAGTTATGCAGAAGCTGCTGTGAAAGTGTAATTTCTCATGTGGGCTGTGGTTAATTATAGGCTGCATGTGCTGGTGCATGACAAATGATAAAGCTTTACATTAAGCTTTTCATTATTAGGATATTTCATCTTATCTAAAAACTTTAATTACTTCACTTCCATGAGATCTATTGTGCTCCAGAGCTAATCACCAGTTCCTCTCCTTTGAGCTTTTTAGAGTTTTACTGCTGTCAGTGCGATGTGTCTAGAACTGGAAGATTTTGTTCTTTGGGAGTAGATATTAATTTAATTGTCTTTCAAATGGTATCTTTAAAGAAAGGGAAAAAATCTTAAAATACAAATACATGTCAAAAGTACAACTACAAAAGCATGTAGTTTTGAAAATTTGGGGGCTTGTATAGTACCAATTGTGAGTTTGGGGACAGGAGAATTAGGGGTGCTGTACTGATAGGCACAGAGAAGATTCTGGAATACTTGGATATTGTTTATTTACTAAGTCCCAATTAGCCACTTAAACTTGAATTGTCATTCATATATTTCTTACCAGATTCCCTGAAAATATTATTGTTCACTTTCACATTTTTTTGGTTGTGTTAATTGGACTACACCAGTATCACCAAGTCCTTAGGTCTCCAGTGACTTCTGGATACTAGAGCATGAAGTATTTCCTGATCTCACATCCATTGGTTATTTTGTTGGGAACTCACGTTGACTTCTCTCTTTAAGCTAGATGATGTGTGAGCCATCTCAGCCCTTAGCACAGTCGGTGCTATTTCCCCTCCCACCATGGGCTCTGTCTTCTAAAATATTTGCCTCTTTCAATACCTTTATTTATAATAAGACCTAAAACTTAGGTAACACTGTTTGCCATGCACTGTTTTTGGATCTTTATTTACATGAGCTTATTTCATTCTTATGATAATTCTGAGATGAGTACTGGTATTATCCCATTACACAGATGATAAAACTAGGCACTAGGGCATATAAAATTAAAACTAACTGCATATATTAAATACTTATTGTTTGTTAGATACTGTACTAAGTGCTTTATATGTATTAATCCCCAAACTCTTGATAACCTTGTAAGGTGAGTATTGCTGTCTTTTTTACATACCTCATTGTGGGTTCAATAGGTTAACTATTTCAAGGTCAGAGTAACTGCCAGTGAAATAATAAGTGCGTACTGGTGCCAGAAATGAGGCTGTACATTGCAGACTATATTCTTTGGTAATTAGGTACTAATATGAGCATATAATGCAAAATTATGGTCAAAATTTTCCTGTGAAAATCCTCCAGGTCATCTAGAATGACAGTTTATAAACCAGAGTCCCTCCACTCATTCACCTTGGTTATTCTCTGTCCTCTGGCATTGGAAGAGAATTCAGGACTCAGTAACCACAGGCCCGTGAACCAGCTGCCTGTTTCTGTCAGTAAGGCTTTATCAGAACCCAGCTGTGCATGTGCATTTGTGAATATGCTGTGGCTGCTTTGGAGAGCAATAGAAGGGCAGTTTAGTAAAGGAAACATACACTAGCTGTCCTATAGAACCTCACACATGTACTCTCTGGCCCTTTAAGAAAGAGGTTGCCAGCCTCTAGAATAATTCCTTGTTTCTTTAGGTACAGTGAAGTATTGGCTTGTGTTTGGGACCTTGTACAAAAATCTGTGAGGCTCATCTGAGACTTTCTTGCCTGAGAGACCTGTAGGAACTGGGGGCAGTCAAAGATTTGTTTGACAGATCACAGTTCTTCCTTGGGTGGTGCCCATAGAACTTAAAAATTCATTTTGTACTGTGCTTTGATTGCCTTTTAAAAGGTATGAAAAGTGATGTTTTATAGTAATAATTAGGAAGGTTCTGTAAATTCTGCCCTAATGCTTTATGTTTATATCCGTGAAAAACAATATGTACCAACATACTGACTTCAGCCTTGTGTAATATTTTTAAAAAATTGTGTACTTCTTAGATACTTTCTGAAAGGATTTCTTATCATAAGCAGAAATCAGATTCTCAACTACATTTGAATCGTTTATGTAAAATATATTAAGTATAAATTAAGATCACACAAATACCTGTTATTATTGAAAATTCAAAGCAACGTACCATTTTACCATATGTTAGTATTGTTTTCTTTTCTTTTTTTTTGAAACCAGGTTTTATTAAGAGGACAGAAAAGCTCCCACAGTGGGAAGGGGACTCAAGGGAGTTGCCCAGTATTGTTTTCAACTCCAGAAAACCATATACTTAAAATATTTACCTTTTTCAAATTCTGTATTTATAAAACTGTCATAGTTTTTAATGTAGGCGCATGTTGATTTTATTGTGTTTTTGCAGATACTGCATTTTTTTTACAAATTGAAGGTTTGTGGCAACCTTATGTTGAGCAAGTCTTTGGTGCCATTTTTTCCAGCAGCATGTGCTCACTTTGTGTCTCCATGTCACACTTTGGTAATTCTCATAATATTTAAAATCCCTCATTATTATTATATTCATTATGGTAATCTGTGATCAGTGATTTTTGATGTTACTATTGTAATTGTTTCAAGGTGCCACCAACCACACCCATACAAGGTGGTGAACTTAATCTATAAATGTTGTATGTGCCCTGATTGTTCCACTGATGGGCTATTCCCCATCTCTCTCCCTCTCTTCTGGCCTCCCTATTTTCTGAGACACAATAATATTGAAATTAGGCCAGCTAATCACCCTGCAGTGACCTCTTAAGTGTTCAAGTAAAAGGGAGTGTCTACGCCTCTCACTTTAAATCAAAAGCTAGAAATGATCTAGTTTAGTGAGGAAGGGTGTCAAAAGTGGAGACAGGCTGAAAGCTGGGCCTTTTGTGCCAGTTAGCCAAGTTGTGAGTGCAAGGGAAAAGTTCTTGAAGGAAATGAAAAGTGCTACTCCAGTGAACCCATGAGTGATAAGAAGTAAACAGCTTTGTTGCTGATATGGAGGAAGTGTGAGTGGCCTGGATAGAAGATCCAACCAGCCATGACATTCATCTAAGCCAAAGCCTAATTCAGAGCAAGGCCCTATCTCTCTTCAGTTCTGTGAAGACTGAGAGGGATGAGGAAGCTGTAGAAGAAAGATTGGAAACTAGCAGAAGTTGGCTCATGAGGCTTAGGGGAAGACACTGTCTTCGTAACAGAAAAGTGCAGATGAAACAGCAAGTGCTGATAAGAAGCTGCAACAAATTCTGTAGAAGATCTAGCTGAGATGACTGATTTTCAGTGCAGATGAAATAACCTTCTATTGGAAGAAGATGCCATTTAGGACTTTCATAGGTAGAGAGAAGTCAGTGCCTGGCTTCAAAGCTTCAAAGGACAGGCTGACTCTCTTGTTAGGGGCTAATACAGCTGGTGACTTCAAGTTGAAGCCAGTTTTCATTTACCATTCTAAAAAGCCCAGGCCCTTGGGAATTATGCAAAATCTCTTCTACCTGTGATTTACAAATGGGATAGCAAAGCCTGGATGACACCATATCTGTTGACAGCTTGGTTTACTGAATAAGTCCACTGTTGAGATCTACGGTTTAGGAGAAAAGGTTCTTTTCAAAATATTAGCCTCACTGGCAATGCATCTGGTCACCTAAGAACTCTGATGGAGAAGTACAAGGAGATGAATGGTGCTTTCATGCCTACTATTACAACATTTGTTCTGCAGCCTATGGATCAAGGTGTCATTTTACTTTCAAGTCTTATTTAAGAAACACATTTTATAAGGCTTTATGTGGCTCATGTTGTGCTTCCTTTGATGAATCTGGGCAAGTAAATTGAAAACCTTCTGGAAAGGACTCACCATTCCAGATGTCAGTAAGAACATTTATGATTCATGGAAGGAGGTCAAAGTATCAACATTAACAAGAGTTTGGAAGAAGTTGATTCCAGCCCTCATGGATGACTTAGAGGGACTCAAGACTTTAGTGCAGGAAGTCACCACAGATGTGGTAGAAATAGCAAGAGAACTAGGATTAGAAGTGGAACCTGAAGATATGGCTGAATTGCTGCAACCTCGTGATCAAACTTGAACAAATGAGGAGTTGGTTCTAATGGAGGAGCAATGAAAATAGTTTCTTGAGATAGAATCTACTGGTGAAGATGCTGTGAACATTGTTGAAATGACAACAAAGGATTTAGAGTATTTATAAACTTATTTGATAAAGTAGTGGCAAGGTTTGAGAGAACTGACTCTAATTTTGAAAGGAGTTCTACTGTGAGTAAAATGCTATTATATGGCATCATATGCTACAGAGAAGTCTTCTGTGAAAGGAAGAGTCAGTTGATACAGCAAACTTCATTGTTTTCTTATTTTAAGAAATCTCCACAGCCACCTCAACCTTCAGCAACCACCATGCTGGTAAGTTAGCACTCATCAACATTGAGGGAAGACCCTCCACCAGCAAAAATGGCTAGGACTCACTGAAGAGAAGATGATTATTAGCATTTTTTTAAAGCAATGAAATATGTTTTAATTAAGGTATCTGCTTTTTTCCCACCAGATATACTGCTATTGCATACTTAGTGGACCATAGTAAGGTATAAACATAACTTTTGTATTCACTGAGAAACCAGAAAATTCTCCAAGACTACCTTGAAAATGAAGGAACCCTTTAAATTTATTAGTCTTCTTCAGATTTAATGGGTTTATTCTCATTAGCAGAGATTAACTGATTGACTCACAAGTACCCTCATCCTGAAACATGAGATATCACACTTTCTTGGTTTCAAATCAAAACTGTCCCTTGTACGGTAGAATGCTAGAGAAACTTCTTAAACTTTCTGTGTCTCCGTTTTTAGTTGTGAAATGGCCTCTATCTCATAGGTTGTTAAAAGGAAGAAAGGAGATGATATACAGTGCCTTTCCCTTACTCAGGTGGTGGGAAGCTTGTCCTTGAAACAGTGGCTGCCATCCTTCTTACTTAATCAATAGGATGTTGAGATTTCCTGTTCCTCTTGATGTCCCTGCTGCCCTTTGAGTGCTTTCATAATGCTCCAGTTCTTTTAATATCCACTATGTAACGTATGTCCTCATTTAATGCCTTTAATGGGTTCTTAGCAACTGCAACTTGGAAGCAAAATGACGAGTAGTGAGGTCAATTTTCCCATAGGCTACTGGATAGAAACAAGATTTAAGTTCCCACAGCATATTTCTGGTCACAAAAACATCACCCAATTTCTAAATATAGGCCCCAGACGCTTCTAATATTAAATACTGAAATAAATGTGAGCAATACATACATTTAGGAACAATGAATAACAACAGTTAAGAAAATCACCCCATTTTTGGTGAATCAGTGAATGACAAGGGTCGTAATGGTGGTGTTTAAATCGAGTAATAGACGTTTGTGAAGTGAGAACTGTGAGGAATCTCCCACCACCACAGAGTTGAGAAACAAGAACATGCACACGTGCTGGGCTTGTGAGTGCTGTTGTGGCACATCATTTATTGTCACATATTGGAATGATTGACTGTCACACACTTGATGGATTTTTATGTTACAATAATTTACATTCATTCACTCATCTTCCACCCCACTTACTCTTGTGTAGGGTGGTGAGTGGCCATAGCCCATCCCAGTAACTCAGGGTGCAAGGACAAGACGTCATTCCACTGCCTGTGACATACACATCACTAACTCAGGTGGGGACCATTGCAACATGGTAATGAACTAAACATGCCCATCTTTGGGTTGTGGACTGAGACTGAAACTCAGGCAGACATGGGAAAAACACGTCGACTCCACATGGACGGTGGTCCTGGCCAGGAAGCAGCCTTTCCCTCATCAATGTTATAGTGAAACAACATTGTTCGAGGACCTGTTTTATGGCCTGTCAACCCTTTCTATTCTCTGTTGCCTTAACCGTCAATTTAGAAGGCTCTTTTTCACTTATAATTGAGGGCTTACTGACTGACATGGTTTGTTTTACTGCACAGGTAACTTCTTTTTAACAGAATGACATCTGAACCTGGGAATCCACAGAGACTGGCTTTCACTGTCATGGTGTGGGTTTCATCTGTGTTTGTTTTATGTATTAAAAAGAAGTATTACAGAAAGTCCACAGGTTTTACCTGACTACTAAAGGGAATCTTGGCACTAAAAAGGTTGAGAATCCCCAATGGAAGAATTCCCACTGTAGCGGAATATGATGAGTTGCTGATTGTCACACAGCTCTAAACACTCAACCCACTATGAATGGCTCACTGTCAACAGGTGCAGTGAGCCCAGCCAACTTCTAGAAGTTAAACATGACTAATCTTGGTTTGAGCTTCTTGACTTCTCTATTTCTCAACTTTGCAAAGAAAAAATTGGCCACAATTCTAACACACGAAGAATTCTATGTGATATGCCCAGAGAAAGCATGCATAGTGGAAGAGAACATAGATATTAGCGTCACATCTTGCTAGTCTTTCCAAATTGTTGGTTCTTCATTTATGATGTGAAAACTATAGTGTGCATATGACCGGGTTGTGGGAGGAGATACAAAGGACACAAAATATATACAGTGTATAGCACCCAGTGTCTGGTTTATTGTGGGTACTTGCATGGACATTAGTTTCTTTACTTATAACGGAAACTCAAAATGAACCTGAATTGAATTGAAGTTTAGTGGTAGGAGTGATGGTTGTGGTGGAGATATAGGACTTAAGACTTGTAGTCATTTTCTTTTCTTTCTAGAATTGGGTTGGGTGGTTTTTGTTGAGTGGAAAATTTCTTGAAAAGAGGTAGACTTCTTTGAGAGAAAGTTGGTGCAGAAATATAGTGTGAGAGAAAGCACAAGCTGAGGTGTAGAAACACTACTGTTAGAGTCTAGGCGTTGTGGAGAGTGAATAAAGGAAATTGTACTGTCACTGGACTCATGCTTTTCCTTAAGTTATCTGTTTTCAGAGCAGTGGAATTTTTCATCAGAGATAAATATGAAAAGAAGAAATACTACGATAAAAATGCTATAGCTATTACAAATGTAAGTAAAAACTTCATCTCTCATCAATTGGCGTTTGTTGAATAGATCTCAAACTCTTAACAAGCAATACAGCTCAATTTTTTTATTGTTAAAACATACTAGTTACATATGTTTAGATATTTAAATATTGGAAATGTTTTAGTTGCACAGCAGAACTTTTGATTTGGAAAAGAGCACATTCTGAATGAGTATAATAAATACTTACCTGGCATTTAATTAAGTTAATTTTATGAAATTTGCAAAAAGATAAAGCCACTAATTGAAAAAAGTAGGAGATAAAATTATTTTGGTGGATTCTGGAAATGTATGAAAAAGAAACAAGGCAAATTTGTGTTGTTTAGGCTTTCTTTGGTTAGTCTGTGGAGACGTAAACACATAGTGCAGGAGTATCGTAAAGCGTGTACACTGGTTGTTAGCTGGCATTTGGGTACTCCTAATGGTTGGTACCTTCCTGTAGTAATCAAGTAGTCATGCACCCTGGAACAGTGTTTCATTCAGTGACAGTCTGCACATATAACAGGGGTCCTGTAAGATTATAATATTGTATTTTTACTGAACTCTAGATTTAGGTATATTTAACATACAGATATTTGCCATTATGCTGCAACTGCTGACAGTATTCAGTCCAATCATGTGTTGTACAGGTGTATAGCAGCCCAGGTATGTGGTAGGCTCTGCCATCTAGGTACGCTCTGTGATGTTCTCACAATGATGAAATCGCCTAATGATGCATTTCTCAGAATGATCCCCATTGTTGAAAGACACAGGACTACATGTTATATCAGCTGTTTCTTTTTAGTTTTTTTTCCTGATTAAATTTTTCCATAGAGTTAATTATAGTCTAAGGCTAATTGCCTTTATTGTTGAAATCATTTTTTGGCCTTTGATTTCTAGATTAATAAGCAAGCTATAAGCCAGTTAATCTTGTGATGAAGTCATCTGTCAAGAATTTTTGAGATAATAATTTTCAATTCATTTTTTATCTAAACTGGGTTTTCCTTTTGGATTCATATGGAGAAGCAATCTACCAAAAAAATCAGCCAAATATTAACAAAGTAAGGATATTTTAATACGTTGTTATCTTTGGCCATAAAAATACCTTGTTTAAAAAGGTTTAAAGTGTCATCAATGCATATTTTAGAGCAAAGATATTCCTGTGTGTAGAGTTGGAGCTGCGTTTACAGTGGGTGTAAGAGAGGAAGTCTGCTGGAAGATTAATATAGATTGACACTGTTGATAATGATATTTATAATGTTCATAAAATTAAGGCTGCTGTATTAGGGGGAAAAGGACTAATTTTAAAATGTATTTTGTATTTTCATACGTGTGGGGGACCAGCCCCCACGGAGAGATTAGGGTCCCTGAGCAGTGTGGCGGCGTCGGCGATTGTTCCTGGAGAACAAAGGAACTGGGCTCCTGTCTAGTGCAGGAGCCGACCCTGTCTAATGCAGGAGTCGACACTCCGGGAACTGGACTCTTGTCTAGTGCAAGAGCCGATACGCTGGGCTC
>CAUYQG010060496.1:0-55254 GCA_963574415.1 Tarsius wallacei | reverse complement strand
TTTTTTTTTTTTTTGAGTTGGAGTCTCACTCTGTCGCCCAGACTGGAGTGCAGTGGCCGCTCCCGGCCACCGCAGCCTCAACCTGCTGGGCTCTGGCGATCCTTCCGCCTTAGCCTTCCAAGTAGCTGGAACTACAGGCGCGCGCTACCACACCCGGCTAATTTTTTGATTTATTGTAGAGATGAGGTCTCGCCAAGTTGCCCAGCCGGGTCTCGAACCCGCGGGCTCAGGCAAGTTCTGAATTTTTACCAAAATTCTGCAAGTGATTCAGTGCTGGACTGTCGCAAACCAATGTTTGAAATGAGAATCACCATTGGCACCAGAAGTCATGATTCTGTCCTTTTTCAACTTCAAATACAATTAAAGATAAGAATTGCAAAATTTCACTAATGAAATCAAACACAGCAGACATTATAAGGGAAACAAGAAAAAGAAAAAAAGAGCTCTCTTTGTAATAACATATCACCGGAAGAAATCAAGTTCATGTTTCTTATGAAATAAAATTGCCAAACTTGGAAAACTGACAAGTATCTATATTAGTTCAGTTTCATCTACCTGAAAATTTCTCTTGTGTTTAACCCTTTTTCTCCAGCTCCTCTGTCTATTGCCTTTGCAGAGTTTTATTTCATCATCACTGAACTATGATTCTGCAAGAGTAGAGCCCATGATCACTTTTTTCCTCTGTGTATACCCAGTGGCTGGTCTCATGCTGGCTACCTCTTAATGAAATATCCATTTAATGTGTTTTAAGTGAAAGATTCCACATTGATTATTAACATTCATTTCTAATTAGATTTCCTGCCTTTAAACTTAATCTCCACTTCAGTTCATTCCCCTCACTGCTAACAGGCGCACCTCTGAAATATTTTCACCATGCTCAAAAAACGTTCCATGACTTACAAGATAAAAATCCTAACTCAATCTGGCATGCAAGAAACTTCATCTTGGTCTCAGGTTGTCTCTCCCGTATCGTCTTTTTGGTTACCTCCCCTACCCCTAATCCAATAAAAGCAGAAATTGTAGCTCCTTGAGAATCTCATGTTCTCCTGAGCTTGTCTGCCTTTGCAAATCTTCTGCTCTTTGGCTATAATATGTTTCTGACACCATCAGCCCAAACACAGCCTCCTGTGTTAGTTTGTCATCAACCCTTCTATTACAAACTTTACGCAAACCTATAGAGTAGCCTGTATATTATCTATTTACACGCTTAACTGAGACTCTGCACAACCTGTGCTTCTTGAGGATTAGACACAAAACATTTTTTATCTTTGTATTCATTACACACAATACAGGGCAAGAGCAGGCACTGACTAAACACTTGAAGAATAAACAAAAGCATAGAAGAAAAGCTATGTGGCCCAGTGTTCATTTACAGAGCTTACTTAGGACACATTTGTTGGAGAGATGATTTAAAATGATGATGGTTCCTCCTCTAAATCAGAAGCCAGAGTCAACAGAACACAGACTTCGATAATGGCCTCAATGTCAGCAGTTGACCTAATAAATTCGGGCCAGCCCCTGAGGACAGGGCACGCCAAGGTACACCTTGGAACCCTCTTTTGTTCCTAATGCTTGGTAAATATTTCCTGAGACTGAGAGAAGGAAGAAAACTAAATATGCTTTGGTCTATAATCTAATGATGGCTAGGCAAGGCCATGACTCCAACGACTCACATGACAACCATGGGACAATATTTGACTTTGTGAAACCATATTAATTGAGCAGGCAGTTAACTGACTCTTGGCTCAGATGATAACATGAAATTAAATATGCCAAAATTAGCAATAAAGAGAGAAGATTGTATTTGTGTGTGTATATAAAGTAGTAGCTGTACTTCATGGCCTGATTGTGGCCCATATGGAGATCTTTCCCTTTAGTGTCAATCTTTGGATGTTAAGGGTTGAGTTTATTAATGAATACAGTGAGCTTCATACAAATGAGAACAGCAGTGACATTCACAAAAATTCCCCAAATGGAAGGAGAATCTAAAAGTACGTGGCTGTGAGGTGTAGTTGTTGCCACCAGGGACATTTAATGTTCTATTTCCAGTTTTTGTCATTCAGGCATCATTTAATTAAGAGAGCTGGTAGATACATTTTTCATGGCTCTATTTATACATGATGCATAGTATATGCAAGTGATATTGCAGGCGTTGGAAATAAAACAATGGCTTCTTTTTTCGGGAAGGTCACAACCTATGGAGGGAGGCATATCTTCAATAAGTAACGCGTATCACACAAAATGTGGAAAATATATTGTATAAAGTGTGTATCGTGATCTCAGAACAAGAGGTAGCTAACAGTGTCTCCATTGTCCACAAAAAAGAAAACAAATCTGATTTTATGTGAACACTTCTCATGTCTGCATGATACCACAAAAATATTCCCAATGCAGAAAAGGAGAAACAAGGAGAGGAAATGAGTAATTCTGCTTGAACATGGTCAAAGTGAGACACTAGGGGAAGACAGGAGGGCAGAAGGAAGATAAAAACCAAGGTATCTCTGTCCTTCTCTCATTGCCTTGGATGGCATCATCAGTTGTGGCATGTTTCCTCCACAACTCTGGTCCCAGCCAAGAAATCCTGCCAGGATTCTAGATCTCACATGGCCCTCATCCCAGAAAGTACTTATATCAGGGAATGGCAGCAGCCTCTTGCTAATAGTAATCTCTGGGTTGCCTAAAAATCATCTCTTTGCTTTCTTATATCTTCCACCAACTCTATAACACACTCTCATAACTATTTCCCCATGGTTCAAATATTTTGTGATCTCTACTTTCCTGTTGGATTTTGATACACTATTATGTATACCAAACAAATAAAAATTAAGAAGAGAATATGTCAACTTCTTTGTCTACATTTGTGCCAAGATCTGAGTAGTTAAAAAGATTATTAATAATTATTCCATTTCTCATTTCACTCTTTCATACTTTCACATCAATTTTTAAATCCAAATTACAAATAATTTTTTAGATTAATTCAGAAATTCTGAGATTTTTTAAAAATTTGGGATGTTACACTTTAGGCAAATAATTAGGATTTAAAGGCTATGCACAAAGCCTAGCACAATATCAAAAAGAAAAAAGCAATATTTGAATCTTTATAAATAGAAAACACCAGTATTCTCCCTTTGAATTTCAAATTTTGCTAGACCTTTGACATCAATACCAATAATATAATTGTCCTAAGGGGAGGAACTGATTTTATTTATTATTCCAATTTAATAACAATATTTTATGAAACAAAAATTTAATACTAAAATCAATAATTTAAAATCTACTAGTACCAATGCTAATAACAATACAAAACAAATATTGATGAATTGCTTTTTTGTGCTGAAGATGGAACTACCCTTGAAAATTGAAAATTGAAAAAGAGTGAACACTTGAGTAAGGCAGCAACTCTCTGGGCCTCAAGTTTCTTGTAGGAACACCAACGAGCTTAGATTGGAATAGTTTTTCCTAACCATTGGTTTTCAAGTTTAGCAGTTTATGTAACTAAAAATAATTTTAACATTTATTGCAATTTCTATTACTTAAGGCAAAAATAATATAATTCTTCAGGAAATTTTTTCTTTAGAAGGGACTAATTTAAGGTCCTTCACACGTTCTTAAATGAGGATATTCAGTTCTTAGAGGAGGTTGGATGAGCTGGCTTAATTTCTGACTTAGTTGATAACCCCTAGCTAGTACATTAGTTTTAAACAGCACATTGCTTTTTAAAAATCCTCTCAGTCAAATATTGTTTAATTTATATCCATAACCGACCATTCATTAAAGGCAGGAAGCGCAGGGAACACTGATGATGAAATGCAATAAGGAAACTAGGGGCATAATGATATAATTCTGCAGATTTTGTTCAGTTTTTCCTTCATCAAATCAAAATTCTTGTGTATATTTAGTACTTCAAAAACCAATTTGAAAAGCACAAACTAATGTAATGATTATTAAATATAGCTTTGAATTATGAGAAATAAAAGAATATTATCCAGCATACAATGTATTATTTGCAGACTTTTCAAATAATATTTTGACCTTCTTCTTATCTATCCAGTTTGAAACAAAACATAATAATTATAGAAATCAATTCACTGATTTATTTTTTAAAGGGCAAGAGTTCTACACATCTGCTCAAAGTAGCAGATTTTTCTTATAATATGCACTTTAAATATCTGTTTCAATTGAATTTATTCACAAAACCAAATATGACATGCTATTATATTGTTAAGTTTCTTTTTCAACAAATTACAAATGTTGAAATAAAATTAGAATAAAAAACCCTCACCTTTAATGAAAAACATAGAAATGCATATTTTTATGTAATATTTCTGTTCTCAATGTTGTTCTTACTTTATACTTTTAAAATAATATGTTGCTCCAAAACTATATTTATTTATTTAAAATATATTTATTATAAGCTTCTCACTTAAAAAGTAAAATCCTACCCACTCTGTGGAACTACATATTCTACTGAAAAATTTTTCAAGTCAGACACTGGGTTCATGAGATCTTTCTAGTTAATACCTCATGATTCCAGGGACTTTGACCATTCAAATTGAACTATTATCAAGGGAATTCTAATGTCTTTATTTGGCTCCTTTAGTGCCAAATTCAAAAAGGAAACTAGCCGGGCTCGGTGGCTCAGCCTGTAATCCCGCGCCTTTGGGAGGCTGAGGTGAGTGGATTGCCTGAGCCCGCGGGCTTGAGACCCGCCTGGGCAAGCAAGACCTCATCTCTACAATAAATCCTTCAACTCAAAAAATAAAATAAAATAAAAAATAAAAAATAAAGGAAACTAAAAGTATAGAAAAGAAGTATCTGCGAAACAACCATCCATTACAAATCTCTTCTTTGTCTTCTACTTTACTCTATCTGTCTCCTCTCATCATGCCCTCTTTCTGGGCTTTATAATCCCATTTTGCAGAATCAGGCCTTATGAAAACATTCATGCCATCCAAATTTTTTTCATAGAAACTTAGTTTTTTCACAGTTGGGAAATAAGAAAGGTTTCTGTTTGAGGCATCTGAAAATTTGAATTTCACATTTGAATTGCCTGGTATTTAGGATATCTATTTGCTCTATTCTGCTTTTTTTTTTTTAACTTTCTGAGACAAAAATACCTGAGTCTTTTTCCATAGTCATAATGGAACTAAACTTGATAAAGAATGGTCTATATATATTGATGCAAAATGTTCTTGATTTAAATGTTTACATAGAATATGTGGGGTACACAAAAGGAAAAAAAGGACAGAACTCTCATAAATAGCATGTTCACACTTCAGATTCTAGTCATTGTTTGTAAATTAAAGAAAGAAGACTACCAATGAATGTCTACTCGACAAATGTTCTGGTTTCTAACACCAATCACCTGCTCTTCATAAAACATTTTTAAACACAAATGTCGAATATTCTGCTTCTACCCTGTACCTTGGGATTACAGTTTAAATTATGATTCTCAGAGTAAAATTGCCCACTCTTGTTAGAGTTGAGTGGAGTCTTACTCTGTCTCCTTCCTGAAGGCTAAAGGAGAAAGCAGTTGAGTATCAGAAGTGTTGCCCTTGTAGTTGAGACTGTAGTTTAACAACAGATGTCTTGCATTTGATAATCATTACCAGCACCTAATCTGCTACCTGTCTTTCTTAGTGAATGGAAATTAAGGCGACATTGGTCAAAATACTGCATACAGATGGATTATTCTTTAAAATGGACTTCAGTACAGAGTAGGTTAGCACTTTCTGATGAATCTCAATGGTGAAATTCTGATATTTATAAAAATACCAACACTAAATAAGGAGTTAGGGTGTTCTTGTTAGGCAATACTAATTTTACAAGGGGCATACATTCTACTGATGAAGAAGTGATTTCCAAGCATCTGGATGAAATAAAACACACTCATCGCTACAGCTATGTTGAACAACTTCTAAAGCTTGCAGATCCAGAGTCATCATAAGCATGTACAATAACTCTCTACTGATGTACAAAAGGTATTGTATTTGTCATATCCTTTGTACATCATGAAGATAACATTTTTGTAGTGATTGTTTATTAGTTAACTATTGACTAATCTAAATATAGCTATAATTAAAAATTTAAAAAACAATGCTACAATATAAGCAATATTTTATCAAGAAATAATTCATTGCATATACAGAGATATCAATATTCCTTCCATTTTATACTACAGCTCTTTACCTAACATTTCATGTTCACTCATTCTAAACTAGACAAAGCCAGGATTAATGTCTACATAAACACTATTTCATTTCATCTTCATAACAATGTATGATAGAATAATAATCTTTTATACATATGATTATAAAAATTTGAAAGTTTATTTTATTGTTTTTTAATAACACATGCTTACACTTGCCTTTTATTGCTGGATTTCTCTAGTTGGCCTATTATGGCCCAAGAGAGTAAGAAACATGTTCCAATAACATTCTGTTTTTTAATTTTATTTTTATAGATTTAGGGGGTACAAGTGCAGTATTGTTATATGACTATATTGTATAGGAGTTAAGTCAAAAATCAGAAAGTTTAATATTTAGAATGAAAGAGGAAAAGATCACAAAATTTCTGGCCTTACATTGTCTGTACTTATGGCAGTTCCATCAATCTGAACATGTTTTTCCAAGAGTTCCCTCTGATTTTCCAGAAATGACTCTAATCTCTCTCTTTGGCTATTGATGTCCATCCTTGAACCAAGTATTATTTGGGAGTATGACACACTTTCCCTGGTCAAGCCTACCTCTTTTTCCACACTTGCTCATGTGGATACAGTAGGGTTTGCCAGTTTATCAAAACCTCATTGATTAAGAATACAGAAGGAGTTTTACTCTCTGATATTCTGGGAAGCAGATCAAAATAGAAATATGTTTTTATTATGTTCTTCTTCTTGGTTGCTAGTGTTCACTCACACTATTCTCCCAAAATAAACATTAAAACTGCCAGGTCTTACATGATGTAACTATCCCATTTACAAGCAAAAAGTCTAGCTCCGTTCCATCAGAAGACAACTCAAGATTTTGTCCAGTTATTACATCTTCATATTCAATTTAAAAAACAAACAAACAAGAACAATGATTAAAAACCCACAACACCATTAATACACCATGATAGAGGTTAAACAGAATATTTTTGATAGCACTCATCTGGAAAAGGGAATAAAGGAAGACAATAATTACGAGTCTTTCTTAGTTTGTTTGGGTGACTATAATAAAATCCAGCGAACTCGATGACTTATAAACAACAGAAACTCATTTCTCATAGTTCTGAAGGCTGAGAAGTCCAAGATCAAGGCACTAGCAGATTTGGTGTCTGATGAGGGTCCCTTTCCTGGTTCATAAATGACACCTTTTTGTGATATCCTCACATGGTGGAAGGGGAAAAGAAGCCCTTTTATAAGGGCACTAAACCCTTTTCATCGGGGGCTCTGCCTTTATCACCTAATAACTTCCCAAAGGCCCCACCTTCTAATAGTATCACATTGCTGGTTAGGTTTCAACAGATAAATTTTTGGGAAACACAAATATTCAGGCCATAGCAAAGTTCAAAGCAGAAACTATATCCATGGAGTGGGGAGAGCAATGGCTCTCTGCCCCAACAATGACTAAGTTGCTTAGTCAGTTAACTGGGTTTCTCAAAATTCTGTTCTCTGGTAAAAATGTCCTTGACCTTTGTTCTTCTTGACCAAAGTGAGTTGGGCATTGGAAGATGTCCTTTTGGAGGGCTAGAACCCTGCAGTGGCTCAGATCCTTTGGGTATAAGTCATGAGTTTTACTTTAAATGCAGAATAACAACATTGCTTGTTAATCTTGGGTTTTTCTATAGCAATATAGAGTCAGTCCTCAATATCCAGCATCTCTGAATTCAACCAACTCTGATCAAAGATATTATAACAAACCAAAAAGAGAATGGTTGTATCTGTACCGAACACATGTAGAAATTTTTTCTTGTCATTATGCTCTCTATAACACAATAGAACAACGATTAACATATCATTTACATTGTATTAGATATTGTAAGTAATCTAGAGATGATTTAAAGTATCTGAGAGGATGGCCATATGTTATATGCAAATTCTGCATCATTTTATATAAAGGACTTGAGCATCCAAGAATTTTAGTATCTCCTAGGGTGCCCGGTACCAAGCCCCTGCAGATAGTGAGGGACAACTGTAATTTCTTTAGCTTCTTAACTGTTTGCTTATTTTCAAATTCTTCTCATGGACTATGTAGTGAAGCTTATCAATGACAGTGTTAATGTGTTGATATTATTCTTTGTAATTGAAAGTGATGGGGATATACAAATTATTATTTTTTTTGTTTTTGTTTTTGGTGGTTTTTTTTGTTGTTTTTTGAGTTGGAGTCTCACTCTGTCGCCCAGACTGGAGTGCAGTGGCCGGGAGCGGGCACTGCAGCCTCGGCCTGCTGGGCTCCAGCGATCCTTCCACCTCAGCCTTCCAAGTAGCCGGAATTACAGGCATGCGCTACTATGCCCAGCTGATTTTTTTATTTATTGTAGAGATGAGGTCTCGTCAAGTTACCCAGGCGGGTCTCGAACCCGCGGGCTCAGGCAATCCACTCACCTCAGCCTCCCAAAGTGCGGGATTACAGGCTGAGCCACCGAGCCTGGTTAGGGATATACAAATTATTAGTAAAAATCGCTGAGTCTCAAATCTCAAATCATATAAAAAGTCACCACAGAGTAAAGATTGAAAGAGATGCGATAAAAATACCTGTGTTCTTTTGTTATTGTTTATTTCAAGTTTTTGATTATATATTACTTACTAGTCAAACAGACCAAGCCTATGTGGTAGTTAGTTGCAGTGTTTTTAAATCCCAAAATGCATCAAATCATGCTTTGGATTATGGGGTGAGAGAACATGTAGTGGAAAGAATAGAAGTGAAAGGTCAGGGAATGTGTAATATTCTTTCTTGAGTTACCTAACCCTTCTGACCTGAGGGTACTAAAGATTGTGGTGATCACTGGGACTTTTCCAAATATACTCTCATTTTCTTCCCTCTAAACACACAGTAAGGTTGTAATTTCCTGCCTCCTTTGAATGTTAGGCATAGCCATGTGATTTGTTTTGGCTAAAGAAATGTGTCACTGCCTAATGGACAACTAAAGAGGCAGTGGACAAACCTCTATTTTTTTTTTTTGTGATTGTCGAAACCTCTATAAAGATGAGGTCACCATCAGTCTGGGTCCCTCTTCCCCACCAATCCAGAGGCTGTTTATGACAAGGATCAAATCAGACAGCATGTTAAAGGTTGCATAGTTCATGACACATAATAGAAACACATAAATATATGTTTCCTCTATTCTAGCAAGAACTGTTTAATCTTGGTTGAATACTCTCAGTTTTCTCATCCGTAAAATTGATATAATATCCATTTTACCTAATTCAAAATTTACTGAGTAGCTTAATTAGAGGTCTAAGTGTTATTTTTATATGAAAGTTATGAAATTGAAAGTATTACTTTTCTGACGACTACTTTGTATTATTAGCTGATTATTTCCATAAATTCAGCTGTCTTAGTTTCCATATTTATTCATCTCCAGTCTAGCTCTTTCAGGGCCAGACATTGCTGCTGATAAAACATTTTCTTCAGCATATTTTAGAAGCGAATGTCCTTTTTGAGTTATTAAAAATTACTTCTTATTTTTAAAGTAACAAATCACCAGATTTGAATTGGTATCTTCTCAACTACCGGAAGACAACTCCAAGTTGTGAAAGATGACACTCAACATTAAAGACAACTTCTAGAAATGAGCCTGTTGAAAACAACAGAGAGAAAAGGCTATAGAGCGTCTAAGAACAAAAATTTATCCATAGTAGATTTATTAAAATAAGAATAAATGAATAATAATAATTTGCAAATAAATAATTTGCTAAAAAGTCTAACACTTGAAAAGATAATTTACTTTTTTTCTATTTAAAATTAGTCTGTATTTATTAAGTTACTAGCTTATACTTCTCAATCCTATTATTTCTTTCCCTATTATTTGTTTTCCCTCATGATTTCACAGTATATCCTAGACTTGTAAACATTCTACAAGCTTTTAAAACACTATTTCTTTGCATAAAAATACAGCATGTGCATGGACATACAAAATGGAATAAATAGACATTGGAGACTTGGGAGTGTGGGAGTGCAAGGGGGGCTGAGGGGTGAGAAATTACTTAAAGAAAACAATGTGCACTATCCAGGTAAAAGCCCAGAATTTATAGCTAAAAACCCAGAAGTCACAGCTATGCAACATGCCCATATATCGAAACTACACTTGTAGCACCGAAATCTATTTTTAATGGATTTAACACCTTTTTCTTAAAATACATATTTCTCTATCAAAGACTTCCATTCATTGAAATAAAAGCTTGTCATGCAACTTTAAAATAAATAAATGAGTGTTTTACAGTGTGTGAAGTATACAGAGTTCTCTTCTAGAATAAAACTCTTGCCATTGAGAGAGTGGGGTAAGGGAGACATGGAGAAAGGTCAAACAATCACCTACAAGTTGGCCAGAGACCATGGCTCCCCAAGAGCCACGACAGCATACAGTTAGACAGGAGATACTACTATGGTTTTTCCAACAGCAGAACGTTATTTGTAAAGTGTTTTCTTCTTCATGTTTATCTCATACAAAGATTTTCATCTATTAGTCAACGAAGCATCAGCTGGATGATCTGAGTGCCTCTCTTCAGCTTCTATTCCACCCTTGATGCTGTCTTTCCTCCCTGAAATTCCTTGTTTATAAGGACACAAAGAGCTGTTTTAAGTAGGTAGCCAACATTTGGGTGCCAGACAGCATGCTGGTGCCACATAGCACTCATTCCATAGTGAAACAACAAACCAAGACGTCTCTGTACTAAAGGGCAACGTATCTCCTATCCTACTTCATTAGAGTAGATTTCCTTTATGATGCCAGCTGCTTTTCTGGCACCAGACATGAAGACTCAGGCTAAATTATCCCCACTGAAACCACTGCTGGTGTCACTGTGCCAGACGCACTGCTCTGACTCTGCTCCCCCAGACTCAGTTAGAAGGCATACCCCCTCCAGGCCTGTTTTAGATTTTTCTTGTGCTCCTTGGATTGTGTAGTTTTGCATGATTCTTGTGGGCACTGTGATAGATGAACAAGTTGATTGCTGTTACTCACAAATGAATTTCACAGCTCTTCATGCAGAGGCTTGCTGCCTCTTTTTCATGACATTTCCCATAATGAGAATGATATAGTTCAAAGCATCGCAAAGAAATAGGAATGAATAGATTCCACCCAAGGTGAGACGAAAGTCATTGTGTTGTAGGGAATCTGTTTACAAATGCCTGGCCCGATGAATAATTTTCAGCTGGTCTTCAGTGTAAATTCTTGGCATACTGAGTCTACTTGTATCTTTGAGCATACTTTATAATCCATTTACCACAAATGGAAAGATTTCATAAGGCTTACTTTTTTATCTAACTTTAAAAACATAATTACCTTCACTCTTTTACACTATTAAGATAAAGGCAGAGAACAAGAATACCATTCAACCACAGGATAGTGTATTTGGACATAGGTTCAAAGACTATAAAGCAACTTATCTCATCAGAGTATAACAATGAGAGGAAAAAACACACACACTGATGTCTGAAGACCAACTGTTCACCTCACTAAGAACTCTACTTTTGAAGAAACAACATCAAAATCAAATGGTCTCAAGCTAAAAGAATGTATTGGCTTATATATGTGGGTGATACAGAGGTAGAACACCTAACAGAGATGTGATCAAGCTGTGGCCACAGACTGTTTCAATGAGGGTATAAAGGGTTCAACTTTTGTGTTGACTCAGCAACTCAAAGATGTCACTGAGATGCTTCGTTTTCCCCTATTTCTACATTAACTTCCTTTCAAAGAGTGTCTAAATGGCTGCCACAGTTCCAAGTTATACTCACATAAGGATACCATCCAGAAAGACTGAAATCGCTGGCTGCAATTAGCTCTTAGAATAGTGAGGAACTCTATTTTCTGAATCACTCAGTAATATACACCTATGTTTCTTTGACCTAGATTGCCAATTTCTAAATCAATTTCATTGACGGAAAATATGGGAAGCTAGGCTTAGGGATGGACTCTGTGAAACAACTATCTTGATGGGGGATCAGTAGGTGATGTGCGGTCAGAGTTATCTCACACTTACTACAAGGAGGAATGATGGGAGGAGAATGTGAGACAATCATAAGATCCATGTTCTAGCCGGCCTCAGTGACTCAGCCTGTAATCTCGCGCCTTGGGAGGCTGAGGTGAGTGGATTGCCTGAGCTCACGGGTTCGAGACCCGCCTGGGCAACTTGGCGAGACCTCATCTCTACAATAAATCAAAAAATTAGCCGGACGTGGTAGCGCGCACCTGTAGTTCCGGCTACTCGGAAGGCTGAGGCGGAAGGATCGCCGGAGCCCAGCAGGTCGAGGCTGCGGTGGCCGGGAGCGGCTACTGCACTCCAGTCTGGGCGAGAGTGAGACTCAAACTAAAAAAAACATAAAAAAAAAAAAAAAAGATCCATATTCTTGGCAGTTACTAATGCATAACTTATTCCCTAGGGACTTTGCCCAGAGTTTGTTTGGGGGGAAATTTCCAAGATTATGCAAACTTTACCTTTGTCAATGATCTGAAAGAAAAGACTGAAGACTGAAGAAACTAAAAGCGTCTGTTCTGCGTACAAGGTACTCTTGGAATGAAATCACAAATTATCCTAAAATATTTTATTACTTTTAAATTACAGCATCTCCTGAGCAAGTTTGCAAGTTCAAAAATTTCCTGTTTGAGGAACTATCCTGAGCAACTGATTCGATGAAAATCCAGACATATGATAAAGAATAGCATCATTTCTAGGATAAAAGAGTAGATTATACTTCTGATTTTTTAAAAATGTTGTCATCCAGGAAACATATGAAGATGGATGCATACACACATATATATTCTCATATACATATATCTGCATACATGCATACACATATAGTTTAATCATCATATAAAAGGTTTCTTTATTTATAAAGAAGCAGAAGGGAAATCCTAAAGTCTTCTTTAACCAATGTGATTTTCATTGAATTCTTGCTTCAATTTAAGGGTATCCATCACAGATTATACACTGAATTTGGCCCACTGATATATGTCTTATTTGATGCCTATCTAGGCAGGGCTTCCTCTCTCCAGTTTGGCCAAAATCCACAGAACTCTGTCTTATACCATACCCAATCCACAGCTCTCTTAATCCAGCCTCTAAGGATGTTATAGAACATCTAACAGAGATGTGATCAAGTTGTAGTAACAGCCTGTTTTAATGGGGGTATAAAGGTAAATCAATAATCAGGCAACTTCTTGGTAAGCAAGAAAAATAAATAGGATGGAGTATTCAGGCCAAAATTAGGACATTCAAAACTAGCCTTGCCTCACAACCAGAGATTTTGCTGTCACTCTTTGTTTTTCTAGGTTCTCTGTAATGACATACTTGTGTTTTTTATAGACAGGGTCAGACAAAATTGAACATGTGATAACTTTAGCCATGCCTCAGTAGGCACCCAACACCTTAGTCATGGAAATTTGTTATTAGGTGTTTCTAGACTCTTCAGCCATGGATTATTACTTTAGTTCAGTTATTTCTATAGATGGCTGATCTCAGTTGTTTCATGACAATTGTGTCTAATTTCATTCTCAGAGGGAAACCTTAATTCCAAGAGCCAAGGATTTCTAGCTGTTACCTCCTAGGTACTAACTACAATTTTCACTGTGGGTGTTAAAGTCAAGATTTAAAAATATTGGTTCAGTATCACAACATGATATTAAATTGATATTGAGTTCCTCTCACTCTTTTAAACATTTCTCTATAGAGATTTTGCTCTCTTTGTAGGGTTATGTTTTCTCTTCAGTTGAAGTATGATCATACATTTTTAAAGCATGGAATTTTCATACATCATATTCTGTCTGACAGTCTTGACATTAAAACAATCAGTGTTGGCTACATTCAGCACTCGGAAAAGCAAGTCCTACCTCACTTGCAATGCTAAGTAACAGGGTTTGATAAATTGCAAAAATGTACAAACCTTTACAGGTTAAGTGGTGTATAAAAGATTTGTAGACCAGAGGGGTTTGAGCCACATTTCTTCAGGACATAGTCTTGCTCAGCATTTTATTCTCAGTACATAGAACAATGTCTGGCAAACACAGGAAGTTTGATACATATTTTGAAATGAGCTAATTAATTATAAAAGTTGGGGGAAAAGTTCAGAACATACACATTCTCTTACTAAGGTACTTAGAACTTGGGAAAAGTCTTTTCTAAGGAAACAAATCCAAGGTGAAAATATAGATACCAACAAAACAATGAATTAGCAACTCATTTTTCCATTTGAACAAATATATTTCCAAATTACTAGTTAATAACCAATACTACCTTCCAAAATTCACAGACAGAAACACTTGTTTTCTATGATTTTTCAGAAAACAAAATCAGAAATGTTAGTTTAAGGAGTCAAAATGTTTTTTAAAAAGTTTATTGTGAACTTAAATAATAAAATAATATATAGTCTCTTTTTAAGAGAAGAGAGATTAGAGATAAAAAATGATACTTATTTCTGAAAGTAGGTATAGACAGTGAAGTATCACAAGGGTTACTTGTGCAGTCAAAACCTTCTGATTTATTCAACTGTGCCATACATGCTAGGAGAGTACATTTTATTTCACATATTATAAGCATATTCTCAAATGCACAGAGAAATTGAAATCAAGATTAATATTATTAGCTATTACACTTCAGATTCTTTAGGAATTTGAACTGTAGACATGTTTTAATTCAAAAATAAATCTGGTCAGGTATGGTAGCTTGTGCCTGTAATCTCATCAATTTGGGGTATGGAGGTTTGCTTAAGTTCAGGAGTTCAAGACCAACCTAGGAAACAGAGCAAGACTTTGTCTTTACAAAAAAATTAAAAAATAAGTCAGAAGTGGTGGCACACACCTGTAGTCCTAGCTACTCAAGAGAGGCTGAGGTGGAAGGATTGCCTGAGCCTAGGAGGTTGAGACTGTGGTGAGCTATGATCATGACAATGCACTGCAGCCTGGATGACAGAATGAGAACCCGGATAACAAATAAATGAATAAATAAATAAACAAATAAATAAATAAGCATCATATCTTTTGGATGTGGTGGAAGTTAGTTGAATACTTACTAGACTATCGCAATGTGAAAAATAGATGGTGGGCTGTCACCAATACCACCTGTAACTTTCCTTGGTTTAAGCAATCTAGAATACAACTTTCTTTTGCTTATAATTCCAGTTTGAATCAAAACATCTACTACCCCAAGCATCAATGCTCTTCAATATCTAATTTCACAGTTTTCTTAACACGTATTGCGTGTTATTTATTATAGTCAGAGCCATCCCAACACCTTCGTCTATCCTTGCTACCTTTTAAATGGTTTATCTGGCAAACCATCAATCACAAATCATGAAACATATTTTAACTCAAGTAAGATCAGTTAAGAAAGAAAACAAGGCTTGTGTGGCCTAATTGGAAACATTACTCACATCAATAAGTGATAAATGCTTGTTCTGGGAAAGAATATTTATCTCCCCAGATCTGTCTGTAATGTATAATATGGACAAGATTAAAATCTCCAATCACCTTCTTGCTTTCTAACTTGAGGCCATAAAGATATTGATAAAAGCAACCCAAAGCTTTTGTGAAAATAAAGGTTTTCCAAAAAAACTCAACTTCAGGTTCAGAGGATTACTTGTATTACCAAGGAAGTAAACATATATATTTTACTCATGATTTATTTTCTGGTTAAAACAAGAGCTCATGAACAACTTACCTGAAAAAAATGCCCAGTAAATGTATGCAAATGTTTCAGTTTGTTTCAAAAGCCTTGATAAATTAGCTTACTTGACCTTAGCCTGAATGACCTGTGTAGAAGTTTTCAATAACTTCTGATTTGATATTTATACTATTAAATATCTTTATTAATTATATTATGACACATAATTCAAAATGTATTCATAGTGCATGCACTATTTTTATGCCTTATGGAGGATACATTAAACAAATCTAAGTAAATATATTGCAAAATAAAAGAAGACATAAGATTTCTTTCATAAAATTTTAATTTAAAGAACATAGATGCACTCACTTGTTCCATGAGGTCAATTGCAACACCACAACCACATTAACCAAGTGATGTTCATTCACTTTACAGGTAATTTATTATCACAGCAGCTTTGTCTCAGGGATGGTTCACACAAATAATTTCACTTAGGTAAACACCATTTCCCAGTAATGATAGGACAAAACAAACTGTAGGAGCATTTATGGACAGTAATGTCTCACTCTCAGTACACATTTGCTAGCCGATCTCTGTTGTTTACAAATGAATTAACTATGGCTTGAAAAATCATTAGAGCCATCTGCTTTGATGGGAAGGAAGAACTGCTATGATCATTTTCTTATAGGGACAGAAACTAGGGACTATTTAACATATGTTAACATCATTTACACTAAATTTGGCATGTTATCTAAGAAATGAACAGTATTATCAATTCTTGTTGAGACTTTTTATAAATCTATTTACTAAGAAACCACTTTGCACAGGTAACACTATGCAATTTTTAGTGATGTTGAACATGGAAAGTGTCCATTTTTATTACATTAAAATGAGTCATTACAGTCACCAAAATACTTGCTTTTCCAATATGTTTTTATCCTTTAAGTAAGAACTGATGAAAAAATTAAAATTCACTTAACAAATTAGTCCCTTTTGTTGTTTGGAGTCAATGGATTCAAAATGTAATTTTGTTAATTTTCTTATTCTAACAGTTTGAATGAGTGTTAATTTCAATGCTGCCAACATTTCTTTTCTTTTTTTTTTGAGTTGGAGTCTCACTCTGTCGCCCAGACTGGAGTGCAGTGGCATGCTTCCGGCCACCGCAGCCTCGACCTGCTGGGCTCTGGTGATCCTTTCGCCTCAGCCTTCCAAGAAGCTGGAATTACAGGCGTGCGCTACCATGCCTGGCTAATTTTTGATATATTGTAGAGATGAAGTCTCGCCAAGTTGCCCCGGCGGGTCTCGAACCCGCAGGCTCAGGCAATCCACTCACCTCGGCCTCCCAAAGCGCTGGGATTACAGGCTGAGCCACCGAGCCCAGCCCTGCCAACATTTCAATAGCATTTTTTTTTTTTTACTTGCTAGAAAAGTGTCTATCTTTACTTTATTATGGATATTTGACTCAGGAACATATTTGCACTGTGATGGTTAGTATTTGCTTGTATTTGGGAGGTCTTACAAAAGGGGACAAATGCATGTGTATACAAATATGCACAAAATGTAAACCCATTATCACATATCCATTTCTCCAAAATCCATGCATTTTTCAAAAGAAAGAATGGAAAATGAAAGGAAGAAGGCGGAAGAGAAGGAAATATAGAAAGCTTGCTCATGCTTATTTCCTATGGAAATTTTCCAATTACCACAGAACTAAATACTATTTAACTTAGCCTTCATAGTGTTAAGATGCACACTTTGCTATTTAAAATAATCTCTTTTTTTCTTCTGTCTCTTAGGATGGTGGTGGTAGAAAAACAACTGCAAAGGAGGACCTCTCTAATTTACCAGTGCATTTGAACTAAACTCACATTCAATAACTAAATATATGTTGAACAAATGGACAGATGAATGAACTAATAAATAGACGATACATTAAACTTTATTCTATCTAAGGCTTAATTAAAAATTAGGGGAAAAAATCTGCTTATGCAATAACAAGCAGTTATCTTCAAATCTAAAAGAATATCTTCTTATCTGGGTTTGCAGCTTAGCAGGGAATGAATACTTAGTCATTATTCATTAGATTAGCTGATTCAAAGCTCTGAATCTATGGGATGAGAAATACACTAAATATATCTTAACTATAACTGCATACATACTGTTTTTATCAATAGTATTCAAGAAAGTGTAAGCAGGCAAATTCCACAAAATGTCTCATAATCCTAACTGTAAATAGCAAAAGAGTAGATATACTTACTTACAACAGTGAATATAAAAATATATATCCTTAAAGACTTCAATTTGAATTTTCAGGAAGGAATCTCCTGATCTGGTAACTGACTTTTTTTTTTTTTTTTAACATTTTTGAGAAAAACAGCATTCATACTAGCAGAGGTTTGAGTCAGTGGACCCAAGAGCTGGTCACAAGCTTGTAGTAAATGCCTGGCCTCTTGTCTGGTTGGGCAAAAACATCTCAGAGAGAGGAAGACAGAGGGCCCAAGATGGAAACAACTGTCTTTTTATAACTTAATCTTAGAAGTGGCACCCCTCACTTCTGCAATGTTCGTTAGAAAGAAATAATTAGCTTCTGCCCATACACAAAGGAGGAGAATTAAATAAGGAAATAAATAGCAACAGAGGGGGTTAATCTTGGAGGCTGCCTACCATAGCTTCTTAACCCGTAGTCAAACCTTTCTCCATAGATTCATTCCAAGGCATCCCTTTTTTCTGAATTGCAGTAATTTCTTTTCAATTCAAACCTGGTATCAATGAACTTATGAATAGATAAACCATTCTTTCTTCCTTCCCATGGATCTTAGAGAAACATCTCTTCCTCTCCCTTGCCTCTACCTTATAGGATTATGGAAACAGTAACTATGATAATGAATATCTGATATTTACTGTAGCATCTATAATAAGTAGTAGCCCTTACTATACCAGCATTGTTTGCTGTTCAATGTTTATCCCCACATCTGTACTTGGGATCCCATTTTTACAGATTCCTGCAACAACTATTACTTTTTTGTCCACTTCAACATCAATTTCAGACTATTTCAAGTCCCTACCATTATATTTATCTATTTATTTATTTTAGTTTCAAATATGTTTTCCACATCCTTCATTTTCTGCAGCTGCTGTTCTATTTTCATGGCCAAATTTCTTAAAGAATAAATGTCTGGGTTCACTTTCTGACCTCTGAATAATCTCCCTGCATGCTAGTCCTCCACCCCTACTATATTTCTCTGTAAAGATTGGCAGAGATCTTCTAACTGACTAAACCAATGGTTCTCCAAATGTGGTACCTGGATCAATAGCATCAGTGTCACCTGAAAATTTGCCAGAATGCACATTTTGGGCCCTATCATAGATCTCCTGAAAATCTAGGACTGAGGTTCAATAATTTGTTTCAACCTGCCCTTCAGCTCATTCTGATGCCTGCTAAAGTTTGAGAACTCTTGGCTTAGATGATCATAAAAGAACCATTGTCCGAGATGAATGGACTCTCTTTGGTCTTTAACTTTGTGCGGCATTTAAAACTGATTCCTTAAAAGTCTCATCACATACACTCCAAAACATTCCCTTTTTCCTTACATCTCTAATTATTTGTTCTTAGTATTTTAAAAATAATTTTCTTGCCATACTTGACCTGTGAATGATGGACTCACCTTCAGTCTTCTTCTTTCACCTCTATACATGCCTTTCTGGAAATTGTGCTTGTCCCATTTATTTTTACATAAAGATGCTAATGTCTATGAACCCATATACCCTGCCCAGTCCACTTCCCTGGTTAGAGCCTCATATTTTCAACATCCAACTCAAGAACACTAAATGTATGTCCTCTGTGAGTTCCAAATCAACACTTTCAAACCAGAAATCACTTTCCCTCCTCAGCTCCCAAATACAATCACTCCGTTTTCCTTTTCATGATAACAATGCGAGACCATTGTTATAGTCATTGATGTCAAGGTGCGGGATGTGTAGTTTTTCTGTGAGTCCTTTGCTTCACAGCCGAAAAGAATTTCAGAGTGAGTCTAAAGTAAAGTTTAAAGTAAAGTTTGTTAGAAAGGAAAACACATCCAAGAATAAGGGTGTCTTGTAAAAAGGCAGACCAGTTTACTGTTGGCAGAGAACTTTATATATTATCCTAAATGATAATTAAGTAATCTATTTTCTAAGCTAAGATTTGTGAGCTGCATGGGTTATTTGATGGGCTACAAGCTATTGATCATAAGTTTCAACTCTTATCGTTTAACTCCTAAACTTGCATCACAAGGAATTCCTGATACAATGGGAAATTTCACTTTTCAATTAGATTTCTTTCTTAGAAAACAGCATGCCTCAGTGCCTCCAGTAATCCTCTATTGCCTTGTTTATGGCCTTTGTAATAGACTGTATTGGCTGACCCATATTCCAAGGTCAGATCTGGTGAGCCTGGTCAGTGCAGGTATTGTTCAATAGAATTATGTCCCAATAAGAAGGCACCCAATGCTTGACCATTTGGTTTCCTAATTATCTAAGTTGTGCCTGCCTGTGAAAGGCTCATCTATCTATATCTAAGCTATGCTAGTTGTGCCTGCCTCAGTCATCACATCCAGAAAACTGGCATTCACACCCTCTCCACTCTTCTCATACATTTCGTATAGTTAATCAGGAATTTTCTCAGATTTTGACTTCTCTTCTTTTATTAGATTCCTTCTCCAGATTTCTATTGCTATGCCTAGAATGGTAGTTTCCCTCATTTTATTTTTAAAAAGTAGATATTACTCTTACTTTTAGAGGAGAAAAATCTCCACTATTAGAGGAGAATACTAAGACTAAATGAGATTCAACAATTCACACAAAGACACATAGTAATTAAACATCTGAGTCAAGTTTTAGATCAAAGTAAACAGGTCTTCAGTGTATTACTTTAGGACACTTTCATACTCTTAGAAGTTATTAAGGACCTCAAAAAGCTTTGGCTTATGTGGGTCATATTTTTGAATATTTACCAAGTTCGATTTAAAGTTTATTATAAAATTACTTTTATTAATTTAAATTTTACCATTTTAAAAAGACAGTAGTCCCATATTACACTAATAATTAAAATAGTTTTGGAAAATGTAGCTAAATTTTCAAAACCAGAAATATTTAATGAATACAGGGCTACTGTTTTAAATATTTGCGAATTATTTGAATGGCTGACTTAATAAAAGACAACTAGATTCTCATATTTGCTCCCACATTTAATTTGGTATGATATGTTTTACTGATTTAAATAAATAAAACCATGCCTCATACCGTTGTATAATTGAAAAATGGAAGACTATTTTAATTACCTTTTTAGATAATTGTGAATATTCTTCTTTGATATCACAGCAAAACTCAACAAGTAATAGTTTTTTAAAAAAATAGTTTCAAAGTGGTATTTGATATCATATAAATAACTTTGTGGAATGTACATTATATCCATTGGTTTATTAGGCATCCTGTATGTATCTATTTTCCATGCAAGCCTTTTAGCAGAATGGATTGACTGTTTGGAACATAATAATTCATTGAATCAGACAAACCTTCCAAATACTGACACAGTTTATTATAAAATATTTTTAGAATATGTTAGAGTATTTAGGGTATTTTTAGAATTTCCAGTATCCCGGAAAGTGGTAGGTAAAAGTTTTACAAAATTTTAATTATCATTGAGCACAAATTTTATTATTGCCAACAAACAGCTGCCATTTGCTTTCCTTGAAGTGACAGGCTTACTTCCTCCATTTTCAAGGAAACTTGTCTCCTACTCATGTCTGAATAGTTATAGTCTTTGTCAGTCAAACTTTAAGTGAAATCAATGGTTCTAAAAAATGTGGCAAGTTCAGCTTGCAACTGTAATAATCACACTAGTGAACTTCCTTGAAACAACTATCATACGTTGATATTTAGTAGACTTTTTAATGAGTACTTCTTGTTTCTTCACACAGACTATTAAAAAGGTTAAAATTTAACAAAAAATTTTAAGACTCTTTCTCCCTCCTCTGGATTAACCTATGGTGTCTGCTAGCAAGTTTAGTGCCACTGCCCTTATTTGTTCTAAAGCACCAGGAATGTTACCCATCATTATTTTTGCACTATAAATGCAAATTTCAACACAGTGAAATAAGCAAATAACTTTCTAATACTATTGTTGAAATATTTTTTGACCTTGAAAACTTCCTGAAAGCATCTTAGGAACCACCCTTTCATGCTAAGGACTCCACAGAAAATGCTTCGGTGATAGCATTTTGCCTCCAAAATTTACACTCCTAACTCATGCTCCTAACTTTTCACTACTCCATCCTCCCCCAACTAGGAAAGTCATTATGCTGGAATTATCAGGTGTATGGTCTCTGAAGTTAAAATGCTGAGGCTTGAATCTGACTGAGCTACTTATTGGCTGTGCAACACTAGGTAACAAATCTTAGCTATAATCATTATTCCAGATAAATAAACTATGGCCGAATAAGTTCATTAATTTGGATTAAAATACAGATTTGTCTGGGGTTATCTACATTTAAAATCTTTGATTCTTTATATAACATTGGGAATATCTTCCCCATAATAAGTTTCTTATCTCTAGTTTTTCTTCCACATTCCTCTGATCTCACTCTACTCCCAAATGGCCACACCCTAGGAGCCCAGTATTAAACTGTTTGCAGTTTTAACATTTACAAACATAGCATACAATGCACTTCATATCTACTTGGCCTATGTATACTCTCTTGGTGGTCTTTCCATCTTCAATATTAATTCCAGTACTGTAGCTTTACATATTTCTGTAAGAACATTAATACATTTCACTCTACTTAAATGTCTATATGACTAGTTTCATTTTCTTATGGCCAGTCATCTTAACAGTAGAATGGGTGAAGTAATATTTGTTGCCATATCTTTCAAAGACTTCAAAATATAACATAGGTTGAATTTAGAATATATAAAAGAAAGAGATTTATAGCCAAGTATTCCCATAAATATGTTGGCTTTCAAAGAAAACCAGAAATTTTCTTACAAAGGACTATACAGGTTTTTTATTTACAGATCAGTAAGTAGTCTTAAATGAAATCTGGCTAAATTAATGTATTTAAAGCTGTCAAAGAGCAAACTAAATTACTATATATAAGGAAACACACACAATGTGCTGATCTAGAAGAGATGGAGAAAGGGAAGGAGGTCTTAACTGAAGGACTCAACCAGTCTAGAACTGATGATGACAATCCTGTAAAGGAAGTACATCAAAATGGTAACAGTATTTCTTTGGATGGTGAAATATACATGCATAATTTTTTTCATTATACTTTACTTTTCCCAAAAAATTTCTACACTGGAAATGTCAGAAATGTATACTTTGAAAAAATGCTATTTTGAAAAATTAATAAGAAAACAGAACAGAGTTGTCCAATCAATAGTCATTTTATTTTATTTCATTTTATTTGACTGCTTTTTTTTCCTTTAACTTTTTTTTTAATTTTAAAGATGTGGGGTACAATTCGGGGTTAGGTATGCAAATGTTCATTATGCAGGCACCCTTGTTAATGAGGCGTGCCCCCCCTTCCCCGGGCAGATTGCCACTACTGCCAATCCCACTTCCCCGCCTCCCTCCTGGCAGTTTCCCACTACTGCCAATCATTCTCTTATAGTATTACGATAACTGTTCAAGGTCCGCTTATGAGTGAGAACATGTGATACTCAGTTCTTTGTTTCTGTGAAAGATCATTCAGTATTATGGACTCTAATTCCATCCAGGTTGCTGTGAAGTTCATGATTTTGTTCTTTATGGCTGCATAATGTTCCATTGTGTATATATGCGACATTTTTTAAAACCCTCTTTTGATAGGCAGCATGGTTGGTTCCATGTTCTTCTAACTGTGAACAATGCTGCAATAAACATACATGTGCAGGTATCTTTTTTACAGAGTGATTTGAGTTCTTCTAGGCATATTCCCAGTAGAGGGATTGCAGGGTCATATGAAAAGTCAATTTTTAGATCTTTTAGGAATCACCACAGTGTTTTCCACAGAGGCTGTACTAGTTCACATTCCCACCAACAGTGTAGAAGTGTTCCCTTTTCCCCACATCCTCTCCAGCATCTGTTGTTTTTTGAGTTATTGATGATAGCCATCCTGACAGGAGTTAAGTGGTGTCTCAGTGTAGTTTTAATTTGCATTTCTTTGATGACTAGTGAGGGTGAGAATTTTTTCATGTACCTATTGGCTGCTCGTATGTCTTCTTTTGAGAACTGTCTATTCATATCTTTTGCCCACTTTGTAATGGGGTTGTTTGTTTTTTTCTTTTCAGTACGTTTGAGTTCCTTGTAGATCCTAGATGTTAGGTCTTTGTCAGACATACAGTTGGCAAATATTTTCTCCCAGTCTGTGGGCTGTCTCCCCACTCTCTTGATGGTTTCTTTAGCTTTGCAGAAGCTTGTCAGTTTGATGAGGTTCCACTTGTCTATTTCACCTCTTATGGCATGGGCGCTTGGGGTTTTGATCAGGAATGGGTTGCGAAAAGACTTCTTGAAGTCATTGGCTTGAAGGAATACCAAATCTTAAGCACAAAAACATTGATTTAGAAAAGTGAGAAGACTGTGTTAGTATTGATGAGATTCAAAACACATTATCCCAAAACATGGAGCCTTGATATTTGAGAAATCATTGGAAGCAGGAAAGTGAAGCTCATATTCTCTCATACTTCTCTCCTAAAGCTGGCCATCAAAGAATTATCTGGCCATCCCCTGAAGCAGGTCATAAGACCCTCATTCCAGAGTGCCTTCTCTAGTCCCAGGGGAAAGGAGTGTTCTTATCCCTGTACACACAGGGACACAGAGGACAATCTGAAGTAACAGATGTTATTAAGTTCCCCTAATTTATTACCATTAGATCATATTCCTCTTGTCTTTTTATACTTCTGAAAACAAATATTCATGCTTTATGAAACCTAAGCATGAAAATACATAAGTTTTCCTGTTTCTTTGGGTCTTTATTTACAAAGGCTTCCATGTCACATAAAACTCACATTAAATAAATTTGTATGCTTTTTTCTCTTGTTACTCTGTCTTTTGTTATAGGACCCCCTGCCATGAACCTTACAATGGGTGAATTAAGGGCAGTACTTTTTCTCCCCTACAGTTTCTGGCACCCAGGATATTTCTTCCACCCAATACTATCCTTATTCTGTAGCACATAAAGGTGAAGTTTAGTAAAGGGATCATACAGATCCAGAGAGCTGATTTGTTTAATTCTAGAACTTAAAACGGAACTATTTTATGGAAAAGACCAAATAAAAAAGGAGTGTTCACTGATATTTGACAGTGACTCTTGCCACCCTTAAGCACACACATATACACACATACAAACAGACACACTTTCAAACACTTCTAATATTCATCAAGATATTCAGCCAAGGCCTTGAGTGTCACAACCATATGCTTGGTCTCTATACCATCTACTTCAGAGAGTTCCTGTGTGAAAGACAGTCCTTGGAGTAGAGGTTAAAAAAAGTTAACATGTATTTTTACACATGCATTTTTCTCATAATAAAATAGGGAGAGTAGTATTACCTACTACATAGGGTTGTTGCAAAGAATATATAAGTTAGTTCACACACAAAAGCTTAGAATAGTTTGAAAGTTATTTGATCAACAAATGGTAGCAATTACTGTTATCACTATTATTATTGTCACTATATATTTTAAAATTAGACAAAGGTTGAGTTTTACCTATACTTATAACATGAGAAAACAGTGATAACTACAGAAATACACATATCTTGGATGTGTATATTCAAAAATATTTATTGATATGCTTCACAATCACAATTTTAGGGACCAATGACACAACAAAAAAAGAAAGGAAGGAAGGAAGGAGGGAAGGAAGGAAGGAAGAGAGGAATGACCAAACTCAACCTTGCCTTAACTCAGTGTGTGCCTAAATTCAGCCAAGGTTGAATGCTCTTTCAGTATCTTTGTAAATGGAGTATCTTCTATCTGAAATTCCCTTCAATCCATTCTTTTTTTTTTTTTTTTGAGTTGGAGTCTCACTCTGTCACTCAGACTGGAGTGCAGTGGCCGCTCCCAGCCACCGCAACCTCGACCTGCTGGGTTCCGGCGATCCTTCTGCCTCAGCCTTCCAAGTAGCTGGAACTACAGGCAAGCACTACCGCGCCCGGCTAATTTTTTTTTATTTATTGTAGAGAAGAGGTCTCGTCAAGTTGCCCAGGCAGGTCTCGAACCCGCGGGCTCAGGCAATCCATTCACCTCGACCTCCCAAAGTGCTGGGATTACAGGCTGAGCCACTGAGCCCGGCAATCCATTCTTATCAGTTGAGTAGATTCTTCAATCCCCAATCTGTGAATCTCTTCAATTCCATATCTCCCTTTCTTCCCACTTCTTTCTTCTCCTAACAAGTTATACATATCTGTTTTATAGTACCTGCCTCATTGTATGTCAATTGATTATGAATTTGTTTATACTATTTGATGATAAACTCCTTGAAGATAGAAAATCTGTCTTAGCAAACTTCCTTACTCTGTTGACTAACACAAAGCAAACAGTCAACAATTTTTTGTGGAATAAAAATTGAATGATCTCCCTTTTCTATCTTGATACGGGAATGGATTAGTTTCTTTCCCTCTAGGATAGTACAGGAAAAACAATATTTTATATGCAAAATTTATATACACATATTTCTTTTTCTTTGGTTATTAAAATCTGGCCAGAGATTAACCCTACAATGACATCTTCCTGGAGGTGAAGACCTTAGTTTTCCTTCACTTCTGTCTGACTTTGATGTTTGACCAAGATGCTCAAATTCTTAACCCAGGGAAGATTGCTGGGAAGCCACACGATGTAAGATAAAGGACATACATTCATGCCATAAAACACTTTTTTATATTGACTATGGTTGTCTAAGATAATTTTGGAGAAATACACATAAACCTTTCTACTCTTCCATGACTTTATTAGTACAAAAAATTTATAAAGTTTAACTTGTTTTCTTTTTTTTAAGGGAACATAAAATAGCAGACATTATCTGGCATAGACTAGTTTCCTTACACATGATAGATATCTCTACAGAGACCAGCAAATGCCATCATCTCTTCTTCTAAAACAGAGATTGTGTTTTCTAAATTATGTTTTAATATTAGATAATTACCTCATTTTTAAAATATAATAAGCTCCTTGATGACAGACTCAATCTCTTCCTTCTCTTTATTACCTCCTTCAATGCTAAGCCTGAAGAGTGTTCATTCAATCAATATTTATACATTAAAATGAATTGACCTAAGTGGTAAGTTCTTTCTCCGATTCTGGCTATTTCCAATGTGCACTAATGTAAGTTAGAGTCTAGGTGATCCACTCCCACAAATACACCGTGCATGTGCCCTTGCTCACCCGGCCAGGCTTTGATCACCAGGCTATTTTTGGTTGCAAGCCCATATTTTTTTTTTCTAGGAAGTTATAAAAATAACAATTCTGCCATCACTTCATCAATTCATAAAGTGACTCTAGTCTCTTGCTTTCTAATTTCTTTTATTTCTCCTTTATGGGCCTGCCAATAGCCTGGGCCTTTGCTGGCCTTACATGTTTAATCAGAGTAACCAATGCTGAGGATTTTTACAGGGAATTAAGTTTGATTTGTTTTGAAACATTTATTCATTCCATATGGCACTTAAGTGACTGAATTATTTTTGGTGTTGGAATGAGGTTGCATAAACTAGATTCAAATTTTTAAACACACACACACACAAAGCTACAGTCAAGGAGCAGTTTGTAGAAAACATTCACTGTAAAAAGAAAATGGACATACAATGGAGGATCAGATTAGGAGATTCGGCAAAATCACAAAGTTTAATTTTGCCAACACTGGAGTCACCAATATAAATCTCCTCAGTCTCAGACCAATAGTTGGTTGCACACTGTAGTGATATTGTGAATTTCCTCCTGGTAAGCCAAGTGGAAGTGCCATGCTGCAGGGCTCTGGATTTGGCTGACTTTGGCAGTAGACACCCTTTCTTAGCTTCAGGGGCTGAAGCCAGCGGACTAAGTAGCATTCTCCAGTCAGTGAACTGCCTTTGCTTTCACAAGTTCCGAATAGTCAGGGTCCAGGCCTAACCCCCTCATTGTCAACAGTGATTAGTGATTGGTTCAGAGGCAAAGATGTGACCTAATTTTGTTTAATCAGTAAAGCCTAGCACTTTTATTCAATAGTCAATAGTGGGATGAAGATACAAAGCTCTATTATTCCAGATCCTGTGGTTAGAGACATGCATCCTGACACCACTACAGTCATTTGTCTACTATGACCAAACAAGCAAACAACAACAACACAAAAAAGAAAGAAAGAAAAAAAACTGAGAAAATGAGAGAATACAGAGCCCAAACCTAATCATCAAATATTGCCTAAAGTCTACTAACCTGAATGTGAACTCAATTGTGGCTTTGTTGTTTAAACCAACGTGAGGTACTTGTGTATGTGTGTGTGTGTGGGAGGGGTGTTGTTTATTTGTATTTCAACTAAAAATCCTTATAAGTAATCAGGGATGCAGAAAAATGAATGCATTATTATAAAATTCTTATGCTGGGGTTCTTCTGCTAGGACCATTAGAACATAGTATGTATTAATTCACAAATTCACTTATTGGAATAAAATGGCTCTTCAGCCCTTAACTGTGCTCATGCTGGGAAGACCACTGTTTCTAATGTATGTTACAAAGTTGATGCTAACAAGCATTTTAAACAAGTTAAGTGATCACTGCTGGTTCCCTTCTCTGGTGGTTAGAGGTGTGAGTCATGCTTCCTGTTAAGCCCAGAGACAGTGCCTCTGTTTGAGGTTTTATTATTCGGTAACAAAATGGAAAGCACACGGGTGCTGTGTCAGTGAGCTGGAAGCAATCACCATTTACTAGGCTTACACACACAAGAAATGCAAATAGGTTTCATTTGCTGGGATATGAGCTGGTGGCTTGACTCAAACATTTCTTACCCCCAGGAAAAAGGAAGTTAAACCACAGGCTTAATCCTTGACTAAATCTTGAGGCATTTTCAACCACAAATTAGAAAATTAAAACCAAAATGTGTCCTGCCATTCCAAAACCAAAGAGCTAAGCTCTTACTTCAGAGCTTGGCAAACCCTACTGCGTTGGCCCATTTTACTTGATTCTTACCCACTGGTTTACTTTTCCTGGCCCACTGCCAACCTCTCTAAGGAAGAGCAATGAAACTAGGACTGGAACCAGAGACTGGGTGGCAATCAGGCTTGGAAGGCACCGGGAGCTTCTATAATATGTAAATACTGAATTTCTAGGGATAACAACAGGGAATCTTTGGGCTGTCTGAAAAAAATATATTAACCTGAAATCTCACACCCTTCATAGCTATTGTAAGAATAATCAATAATTAAGTTACAGGTAGTTGTATTCCAACAAGGGTAATCATGTAGAAAAGGCAGAGAAGAGGTGGCATTTGTGCCATTCAAGATACAAAGTTCTCAGTCAATAGCAGTTGAGAGGGATGACGCTTGGACGTTAAGAAAGCAAGAGAAGTAACAGTTCCTTGAACTTATTTTATAAATGCCTGATTTTATTTCACAGAGATTTTACCAGGACAATCAGAATCTTTTAAGAAAACTGCAACTAGTTTTGAGCATCGTTAATTTGAAATTCTTAATATGAAAAAAAAAATCAGAGAATGGAAATTGCTTGTGATTTGTTGTTTAAAAAATGAATGATTTGGAAATAAGGGCTAAAGAAATAGGTAGTTAATATTGAGAAGCTGTAAACTATGAGTTACTTCACGAACTTCAGTTCATTTAATTCTCACGATAAAAAACTGAAAGTAAAAATTTCTACCAAGCCAGAGTAGCAGAGATGAAGCATGTTAGCCTGTGCTTTCATAAAGTTTCTGAGGTAGTCTAATGGATATTTAGAAGAGTTGAAAGTAATATGTATTCATACCTTTCACTGTTTATTCAGCAAATATTTAATGAGTGCTAATATATATGCAAAATGTATACCTAAAGCTATTGGCTTACAAAAGTGAACAAAATAAAACTGAAATTTCTGTCTTCAGGGAGCTCATCACCTCACAGAAGAAGAAAGGCAGGACACCCGGCACCCCTCTTTAGTATTTGAGATGTAAGTTGTGCATCCCCATTGTCAGGTCTGGAATTTGATTGTATTCTCCTTAAAACTAATAAGTTAGCCTGTTTCTGCTACATAGATGCTGACAGGAGACAGGAAACTCCTGGTTTCGAGATAAAGGACTCCATCAATCATGCATGGCACAGCAAGCAGCATGAGCATCAACATATTTGTGTCAATTTCTCCTGCCCCATCCCTAGTCCATGGGGGTGATACAGAATGCCCAGATAGGTGCATGATGCTCAGCGGACTGTGTTGGGGGGAGGAAGTACTGAGCATGGGAGATCTACCACTTTTGTGGTAAGCAGTAAGCGAGCCCACTGCCAGTCATGGAAGACATTACCTAATCTCCTAAGGCTGCTCTCTGTAAACAACTCTGAGAGCTAGCTCCCTTAAAGAGCATCCAGAACCTTACATTTCTTGGCATACTGGCAAGAAATGCAGGAGAGACTGACTAGGAGACCCCTGAAAGATATTCTTACAACACTAGCCAGGATCTAGAGTGCAATGCTAGAAATATCATGTGCTGACTGAAGCAGGAAATTCAATCTATCTCCCTTCAAAGTTCCACCCATCTTCTTTTAATATATCTAGGGATGCCCAGGTTCTTACATGGGGATTCCCTTCTGGGGCAAGGAAAGAATCTGGTTTGCTACTGACATACCTCAGGGCACTAACTGTGAAATGGCTGCTGACTGCTGGGTAGGAAATATGTGAGGCACAATATATTCATAGCCCAGATCAAACGAGTGGAGTCCCACTTCTGTGCTTGCGAGGCCAACACATGTTAACCACTGTGTTGAGAGATCCCAGCCGATGTGTCAGCTGCTCTCAGGGTTCGGTCAACATTGATTGCCTTACCCAGCAGCAAATGTGTAAACAATCTACTTAGCAGGGAGAGGAGATTTAAGGAAAAGAATGGGTTGGCTGGAGGCTGAGATAGAACAAGCTGTAGAGCTTATTTAAGATCATTGTATCTATCAGAATTCAGTTAATAAAAATAAAGGCTACTATATGCACTCTAAGTTTGAAGAGTTTTAATACAGAAAATTAGAGGTTCATCCAATCATTGAGAGGGCTTAGAGCTAAGGTCAGAGAAACTGCTACCTTTGGCCTCAAACTAGAGCACCAAAAAGGGCCAGGTACTGTGGCTCATGTCTGTAATCCCAGTGCTTTTGGAAGGCTAAGGTAAGAGGATCCTTTGCAGCTGGGAGTTTGAGATTAGCCTGGGCAACATAATGATACCCTATCTCTACAAAAATAAACCTAAAAATTAGGTGGGAGTGGTGGCATGCACCTGTAGACCCTGCTACTTGCGGGGAGTGAAGCGAGAGGATCACTTGAACCCAGGAGTATGAGATTACAGCGAGCTATGATTGTACCACTGCACTCCAGCCTAGGTGATAGACTGAGAACCTGTCTCTAAAAAATAATAATGATAAAGCACCAAAGGAATGATTCTCAAAAACTCCCCAGGAAGGTGATGTGATTCTCAAGACTCTCTGGAATGCTCTTACCCAATATCTCAACTGCTCAATGTATACACTCAAAATTCATGTCAAAGCCCTACCCCCCCATGATGGTACTTAGAGATGGGGCCTTTGGTAGACAATCAGGTTTAAATGATGCTATGAGAGTGTGGTCTTCATGATGGGATTAGTATCCTTATATAACAGAGCTTTCTCTCTCTTCCTCATGTGAGGACACAGTAAGAATGTGGCCATCTGTAGGACAAGAATAAGGCCCTCTCAAGAACCTGACCAAGCAGGAAACCTCATCTTGGACATCCCCGCTTCCAAAATTGTGGGAAATAGATGCCTGTTGCTGAAACTACCCAGTCTATGATATTTTGTTCTGGCGGTCCAAGCAGACTAAGACAGTCAACTTAGAGCTACAAGGTGTCACATCTGTGTATACATCTGGCTGCTTCTGCCTGAGAAGAACAATAGCCACTTCTCTTCACATTCCAAATCTCATACAAGTGCTTTATGTTGGCAAACTCCAACCAGGGCTTTGCAGGGAAGGCGATTTTGAGAAATATAACTCCATTTTCTTCTCAGTGATAAAGAAAGTGATTATGATACTATGTTGATAACAGATAATTCCATCAAGTTAGATTATTAAACTAACAAGCAGATTACAATAAATGCTACATGAATGTTATGAACTAAGTGATATGAGATTGATAGTGTTATGGGAGATAAATGTACTTCTGATCCACCCAAGATATGAGGTAAGCTGTAGCATTCCTAAAGCAGTGGACACAGTTCAGACTATGACTGACACCACTTTTTAAGCCCTTTTCACTAGATGGGCAGCTCCTTGGGCAAAGCTAGAGACTTTGGAGGAACTACAAAAAAAAAAAAAAAAAAAAAAAACTTCCAGGACATTTCCAGAAATATCAAAGGGACAGGAGAAAGAATGAAGGTTTGCAGGAATATTGGATCCTTTACTGGCAGGTAGTGACATGGACCATTAGAACATTCATTCAAAAAATAAAATAACCCAGTTAGATTTAGTGATACATATAAGGAATTACATCTATTCCAAAAAATAAAATGAAATAAATTAAGGATTTTCCTGAAAATGATGGGAGATGGTGTTAGAAAATGGTTTGTTAGGTGGCTGAGTTTAGAGAAGCCACGAAAGGCTAGTTAAGGAAAATAAACTTAAATCTGTAGAGAACAATGTAAGATTTCTGAACAAAGAAAGGCCACAAACCAGAGTATTACGCAAAATGGACTGAAAAGAGAACAGGCTTGAGGTAGGAAAATGAGGTAGGGATGAGGCCATTGTATTATGATAAGTGCATGACAATCAATGTTTGACTGCAGCAATAGCAATAAATGGAGTGAAAAGGGATTCTTGGTTGATGATGTGAAGGAAGAATCCACATAGCTTAGTAACTTGGAAAGTTATTTTCTCTGAACCCTAGAACATCCATCATTTAGTTCTAGAAACTTATATTCATTGAAAACAGTCTAGTGCCTTTTATATCCACCTTACTGGTCTTAGATTTCAAATCCTCATTAATTATGATCTTGGCTTTTTTTTTTTCCTTCTCCTCTCTTGATTTTTCTTTTTTTTTCTTTTTATTTTAAAGGTGTGGTACACAAGTCAGGATTGGATACAGGTGAAGTTTGGACCTCTCATTGGACCTCACTTAGCATAGATTAGGATCAGACACCCTTATAAATGTTATGTGCCCCACATGCTGTTCCTCCCTCCCTGGCAGCGTCCCACTACTGCCACTCCCTTTCTTGTAGTATTGTGCTAGCTGTTCAGGACACAATTATAAGTGAGAACACGTGGTACTCAGTTCTTTGCTTCTGTGATAGATCACTGAGTATGATAGACTCTAAATACATCCAAATTGCTGTGAAGTCCATAATTTTGTACTTATTTATGGCTGCATAATATTCCATCGTACCTATATACCACATTTTTTAAAATCCAGTCCACTTTTGATGGGCAGCACGGTTGGTTCCATGTTTTTGTTGTTGTGAATAGTGCTGCAATAAACATGCATGCACAGGTATCTTTTTTGTAGAACGATTTGAGTTCATCTGGGTATATTCCCAAAAGAGGGATTCCTGGATCATATGGAAGGTCAATTTCTAGTTCTTTTAGAAATTGCCACAGTTTTCCATTGAGGTTTAATTAGCTTGCACTCCCACCAACAGTGCAGAAACATTCTCTTTTCTCTGCATCCTTGCCAGCATCTGTTGTTTTTTGTTTTGTTAACAATGGCCATTCTTACTGGAGTTAGATAATATCTCAATGTGGGTTTGATTTGCAATTCTCTGATGATTAGTGAGGCTGAGCATGGCTTGGTTTTCAACTGGAGTCTTCTTGAAACACAAGCTAGAAGCAGAATAGGTATTTCCACTTTCTCACGGATGTTACTCTGCCTGAGTGCTGAACCCATCCTTGATCATATCTAAATCTGAATAAAAGTGATAAATTATTTTGCATTTTCCCTGATTTTTTTTCAAATTACATTTGTTCATTCATTCATTTGTTAAAAAAAAAATTTTTGTCTTATAGTGGTAAGCACTTCCCATGAAATCTACTCTTTTAATAGATGTTTAAATGTATAATACAATATTGTTAGGCACAATATTGTGGAGCATTTCTCCAGAACTTACGCACCTTGAAAAACTGCAATTCTATGCCGATTGACTAGCAACTTCACATTTTTCCTTTGACCCAGTTGCTGGCAAGCACCATTCCACTCTTTGATTCTATGAGTTTGATAACTTTAGATCCTTCAGATATGTGGAATCATGCAGTATTTGTCCTTCTGTGACTGGCTTATTTCACTTAGCATAACAATGATCTTAAGGTTCATTCCTGTTGGTGAATATTGCAACTTTCCATCTTTTCTAAGGCTGAATAATGTTCCAACATATGCATGTCACACCTTTTTTTTTTTTTTTCATCTGTCAATGGACACTTTGGTTATTTCTACATCCAGGCTATTGTGAGTAGTACTAATTCCTCTTTGAGATCCTGATCTCAATTCTCTTGGATATGTCTCCAGAGGTGGGATTGCTGAATCATGTGGTAGCTTAATTGTCAATTTTTTGAAAAACCTCCATGCTGTTTTCCACAGCAGTTGCACTGTTTTGCATTCCCACCAACAGTGTACAAGGGTACTAATTTCTTCACATCCTTGCCGATATTTGGTATCTTGACTTTTTAATAATAGCAATCCTAACAACTGTGAGGTGATATCTCATTGAAGTTTTATTTGTATTTCCCTAATGATTAGTAACATTGAGCATCTTTTCATGTACCAGTTGGCAATTTTTATGTCATCTTTAAGTAAATGTCGATTCAAGTCCTTAACCCAGTTTTTAATCAGGTAATAGGGTTTTTGGTTTGTGTGTTTGTTGCTGTTTTTTGGGTTTTTTTTAGTTTGTTTGTTGTTTGCTATGACATTATAGGTATTTCATATACACTTTGGAAACTAACTTTTTACCAAATATTTAGTTTGCAAAACGTTTTCCTCCATTCTGTAGGTTTTCTTTCACCCTGTTAATTACGTTCTTTGTTGTGCAAAAGCTTTTTAGTTTGATGAAAACCCACCTGTCTGTTTTTGCTTTTGTTACTTGTGCTTTTGGTGTCATATTTATGAGACTCATCTTTAATAAATGGCTACTATATGCCAGACACTGTTGGGTATGCCAATATTTAAAAGACTTGGCTTTGTCCTCAAGGGACCCCCATCCTACAGGCAAGTAGGCAAATATGCCAGATATTGTAATAAATAATAGAAGATTGTGCTGTTAGCAGTAAGGAAAGAATTCACAGCATGAGTTAAGGAATAGGTAGTTTGGGAAGGCTTCACAGAGAAAGAACCTTAAAGGAAGAAGAGTATTTGTCAAGCAGACAAGGTCAGAAGAAAAGAAATCCAAGCAGCCATGAAAGCAAAAAGAAACAAAGGAGCATGGCTTTAGATGCAGAGCATTTGCACACCTGATACTTCATGCACTTCTTGCATATGCAACTCTATCTTCTATAGGTAGAACGACTATTTTCAGATGAAATAGTGTTAAAAGTAAAAGATGTTTTCAAGTGCATTAACATTTCTATGAATCTTCAAAGCATCTACATATTAGAATGTGACTATTATTCAGAGCCACATGGAAACCCATAGCAATTGGTTTGAGCCTACTGAGGAGTCAGGACACCCTAATGCTTTATTACAATATTTAGAAAAAGGGAGAGTTCAGCTGAGATGAAACAGGTAACAATCCTGGACTATTTCAGTAGAGAGCAATTTTAGCTGTTTTTCCATCAGGCAATTTGTAGTTGTAGATCTAACCTATTGCTCTAGTTTTATTTTTATTCTTTTGGATGCTACTTCTAAGTCACATGGAAATTTGAGAAGTTTAGGTGCAATGCCAATCTGCATTTATTTTGTTTTGGTATTTAGTTCTCTGTAACTTCATTCTCCAAGGTCATCCCCACCAAACCTCTGAATAACCTTGTTCACCTTGTGATTGATGAGTTATCGTTATTGATATACTTTGGTTTTACATCTTTGCTTTTGTTCTTTATGAACATCCCATTAAAATCAGATGTCACCAGAGATCTAGAGCTCTCACTTTACAGCCATATTGCTTTATTATTATTGTTGTTGTTGTCATTTCTTTTTTCTCTTTTTTTCTTACTCAGAAAATTCTTTGGAGGGTCTTGACCATCCTAGGCTAAATTACATTTTAGATTTTCTATTCAAGTCATAATATCATCTTTTTTCTTAGAGTTTTTCCATCTATATTACTATATTTACTTCCTAGACTGCTGCAATAAAAAATATCACAAACTAGGTGAATTAAAACAACAGAAATTTACTTCTTCAAGATTGTGGAGGCAAGAAGTCCAAAATCAAGGTATTGACAGAACTGTACTTCTGAAACCTGTCAGGAAATCCTTCCTTGCCTCTATCTACCTCCTGGCAGTCTGCTAGTGTGTCTGTTGGCTTGCAGCTGCAGAAATCCAACCTCTGCCTCCTTTGTCAGATGGTGTTCTGCCTTTGTGTCTGTCTTCATGTGGCTGTCTTCTTGTAAGGACACCTGCCGTATTGGATTAGGGATCCACATTACTCCAGTATGATGACCTCATCCTGATGAATTACATCTGCAAAGGACCTGTGTACAAATAAGGTCATATTCTGAGGTTCTGGAGATTAGGACTTCAGCATATCTTTTTTTGTGGCACACAACCCGTAACAAATACTGATACTGAGAAACAATATAGACTGATGCTCAAGAACTTGACTTTGGAATTTAAAAAGTGCTAGTTCAAGGCCTTGTTCTACAGCTAACTGTGACCTCAGTCAATGTATCTAATTATTGTATTGGCTCAGTTTTTTCATTTATAAAGTAGGAATAATGGTAATATATCAGAATTTGTTGAGGATTAAATAAGTTAATAATCAAGGTGATTAGTTCAGCACTGGTATATAGCAAGTGTCCAGTAAATACTAACATAAGTATATTAACTATTTCTAAATATATTCTGAAATCCCTATTTTGAATGTTCAAAAAGTTAAAATAGTGGAGGAAGGCAAAAGAATCACCAGCTTTAGCTTATGCTCGGTCATCTGATGGAGTTTGGATATTTTTGGTAATGTCTGCAAAAATGATGAAAAGGAAGTAGGAAGACTCTTTGCAAGGAGAAAGCCCAAGGGAAGAGAGAGCTATCAACTTGATTCCACATTGTACTTTATTTTCAGATGGAAGTGATTCTCTGTAGCTTCCTATCAGAAGGTCACTGGCTCTGCCTCATGGATTTTTGTCTGGGACTTCATGAAGAGAGATGACTTTGAGCTAAAATCAAAAGAGCAATTTCACCAAATGGTACTGTAGTGTATGTTATTTGGGTGATGGGGACCCTAAAAGCCCTGACCTCACCACTGCACAACTTGAATGAAACAAAATTACACTTGCACCCCACAACTTTATACAAATAAAAATAAATAAATAAAAATATAACTTTGGAGCACAACTTATATTATTTTGATATGCCTCTAACAAACTCTAAAACAAAATAATGGTGTAAGTAATTCTATTCTAAATGGATACAAATTACTTGGGTTCCGGAATGCGTTGGAACTTTGAAGACCCCTATTGCCTGGTGATCATAAAAGTATCCTGTGAAGTATCAATATGGTTTAATAGGAACTACAGTAGTCCCTGGAAGATTACAACATAAAAATAGTACAGGAGCAGAGATAGATGTAAAAAGTGGACCCTGTGGTTCTTGAAGTGATTACCTTATTTAATTGGTCCTAGCAACAACCCTATCAGAGAAGGATTACTTTTACATTCATTTTATATGAGGTCTGATAATTAAGTTTGCAATCTTGCCACCATAGGCTTAAGTTGGAAGCATAGTACAAACAACTCAGTAAGGTTTCATAAATTTGATGTATCAGTGTCTCACAGCTATGTTCATGTTGACATGTGGCAGTGTCTTGCTGAGTGGCATTCATTATTATTGTTGCATATTTTTGTGTGCTGTTGTGAGAATGTCAGAGCTTGAATTAGAACAACGAAAAAACATTAAATTTCTTGTTAAAATTGGCAAGAGTGGAAGTGAAACCAGGGACATGTTAGTCCAAGTTGATGGGGATAATGCCACGAAGAAAGCATTGTATAAATGGATTAAATGTTTTTCTGAGGAGAGAGAAAGCATCACTGATGAAGAGAGGTCAGGATGGCCAATAACAAGCAGAAATGCCAAAGACATTGCAAAAATTTGTTGAATTGTGCATCAAAATCATCAGCTGACTGTGAGGGAAGCATAACAGACCAAATAAACATTGATAGAGAAATAGAAAAATCTTTTTTTTTTTTTGAGTTGGAGTCTCACTCTGTTGCCCAGGCTGGAGTGCAGTGGCACGCTCACAGCCACCCCAGTGTTGACCTGCTGGGCTCAAGTGATCCTTCCACCTCAACCTTCCAAGTAGCCTGAACTTCATGCAAGCACTACCATGCACCCAGCTAGCTTTTTGATTTCTTGTAGAGACAAAGTCTCACCAAGTTGCCCAGGCTGGTCTTGAGTCCCCAGGCTCAGGCAATCCTCTTGCCTCAGCCTCCCAAAGTGATGGGATTACAGACTGAGCCACTGTGCCCAGCCTAGAAAAATCTTAACTGAAAATTTTGGCATGAGAAAAGTGTGTGTAAAAATGGTCCCAAAGGAGCTCTTGCATAATGATAATGCACTACCTCACACAGCATTATCTGTGAGGGAGTTTTAGCCAGTAAACAAATAATGCCCCCCAATGACTTTTTTCTTTACTGGACGATATAAGAAATATTGAAAGGAAGACATTTTGATGACATTCAGGACATTAAGGATAATGCAATGACAGTTCCGATGGTCATCCCAGAAAGAGTTCTAAAATTGCTTTCACAGGTGAACTAGACAGTGGTGTTGGTCCATAGCTTTCCAGGGGGAGTACTTCAAAGGTGATCATAGTGATATTTAGCAATGAGGTACGTAGCACTTTTTCTGAGTTTGCAAACTTAATTGTCAGATCTCGTACTCGAGGAAAACTGAAGGTTGAAGAGTGGTCAATATCTAGTTCAAGACCACAGAATTAGTAGGTAGAAGAAAAAGTATTTTAACACAAGCAATTGGAGTCCAGGAGCTAAGAACGTTCTAGAACATATGTTAGAAACACTCTATTCGATGACCACTTGTATACCCAATCCTGAATTGTATCCCACAACTTTAAATTAAAATTTTTTAAAAAGAAACACTGTATAGAGCAGTCAGGGATCTGTTTCTGTACAAGGTCAGATAGTAAATACTATCAGCTTTGGGAGAAATACAGTCTCTTTTGCAATGACTTAACTCTGCCATTGCAGTGCCAACGCAACCGCAGACAAATGAACACAGGTGGGGATGGTTGTGTTCCAATAAAATCTTCTTCCAAAAACAGAAGTCAGCCACATTAGGTTCACAGGCTTACTGACCCCTGCCTCCTTTCAACTGTTATGAACCAATGATTTGTTCAGTCTTATTAAAACGTGGCTTATGAAAATAGCATTTAAGCCTGCATTGCTGTTTCCTCTTCCACTGCTAACCTCTCTTAAACTGCCAGGTGTTAGTAATCCCCACTGATTTGTTTCACTTAGCGAGACTCGTTCCCTTTGGTAACAGAGCCAGAAACAGACCCTTGATGTGACTTTTCCATAATAGATAATTAATTTTTGCACCTCTTGCTGCACCTGTTCACTACCCCATGCTGCTGGCTATGCTGACCCTCATCTTTTCTTACACCAGTGTTAGCTGTCTCCTTTTTGCCTTTTTCTTCTTAGCTACCTTCTATCTACTTTTCTAAAACGTTACTTGGTTTCTAAACTTTGATTTTTTTTTAAATTCTGTGATTTGCGCTCCATTTGCTGTCTGTTTCCCTCAGACAGCTCTGACTGCAACACATTTATATACAGCTTCTTACAGCATCTGTGCCTTTGTGGACACCACATACATTCTATGAGCCCTTCAGATGATTAGGGGATTCATATTGGGTGGGTGAACTCTTAAGAGTTTAATTTTATTTAAAAGTTTAACTGTACTAATACATCATAAAAAACATTGAGAAAGAGAAACAAGATGAAACAAAATACATCTAAAGTGAATGTAAACTTGCCACATTCCTTCATAAGACTGTTTATTGGCACTGGAAGGAATGGAGCGACCATTATGTCCAGCACTTTCTTTCATTAAAAATAAAGCAAAACAAAACTGAAACCTAGAAATTTAAAGTAATTTATCCAACTGGTTTTAGAGTTCATCGCAGAGCTGATTCTGAAATCTACATCTGATAATTCACCATCTAGGTCTCTTGCGAGCTCCATAAGACCCAAACATGTGGAAAGACAAAAAGGCATTTTCTAAATGACTTTCCTCCTATTGATCAAGCACACTGCATTGTTTCTCTTGGTTCTTGTCCCTCAGGCAAAATAACTGGAGCTTGTTTTTTCATCTACATCTTTTTTCTCCTCTGGTTGTTTACAAATATGAAGGTCACAGTTGGTTATATCTTTAAAAAAAGTTCAGTTTTAAATGTCCTCCATCAAGCATCTTTCCCATTTTTTCTGCGTTCAGCTACAAAAGAGTCTCAAGGTAAGCTGGGCTGCCCTTCGCCAGTCTTCCTACGTACAGTGTAAGACTCACTTTGCTAAACACAGTTCTGACAATGCCACTCGGCCGCTCACTTAAAAACGTTCGGTGCCAGGCCGGGCTTGGTGGCTCAGCCTGTAATCCCGCGCCTTGGGAGACCAAGGTGAGGGGATTGCCTGAGCCCGCGGGTTCGAGACCTGCCTGGGCAACTTGGCGAGACCTCATCTCTACAATAAATAAAAAAAAATCAGCCGGGCGTGGTAGAGCGCGCCTGTAATTCTGGCTACTCCGAAGGCTGAGGCGGAAGGATCGCCGGAGCCCAGCAGGTGGAGGCTGCGGTGGCCGGGAGCGGCCACTGCACTCCAGTCTGGGTGACAGAGTGAGACTCCAACTCAAAAACAAAAACAAACAAACAAGCAAAAAAACATTCAGTGCCACCTCACTGCCTCCTTAGACTGCAGGCATTCGTGAATCTTCAAGTTGTATTTTTTCCTATTTTTATGCCTAAAAACAAAACAATTGCTGTATGCCTCTTTACCATTATTCTTGTCAAAATCCTTGTATTAGTTTGCTAGGGCTGCCATAACAGAGTACTACAAACTGTGTGCCTTAAACAACAGAAATATATTATCTCACAGTTCTGGAGATTAGAAGTCTGAATTCAAGGTTAGCAAATTTCCAGAAGTCTATCTGAAAAAGTTGGCTCCTTCTGAGGGCTATGAGGGAGAATATGTTTGTATCTCTCTCTCTCTCTCGGCTCCTAGTAGTTTGCTTGTGACATTTGACATCCCCTGTTTGTGGAAACATAAATCAAAATCTTCACATAGGGCACTCACTGTGTCTCTGGGTCCACGTTTTCCCTTCTTATAAGGATAGTCATATTAGATTTGAGTCTACCTTAATGATGTCATCATAATTTGACTAAATCTGCAAAGTCCTTATTTCCTGATAAGATGACTTTCTGAGGCACAATGAGTTACAATTTCAACATATGAATTTGCGAGGAGACCCAATTCAATAACCCCATTTGTATTTCTAGGCCTTATACAAAAGCATTGTCTTCTATAAAACATTTTTCTACCATTAGGCTGTGATGTTTTCCCCTGCTGAGCCCTTCAGTGACAATTTCCTTTCTGTTTTCTGACCTACTTCTTGAAATTAGGGCTTGTGTTGTTCTCAATTTGCTACTTTATTCCAAAGTCAATTGTGCCATCTGATATGCAGTAGACATTGAAAAACGTTTGCCCAGTTGAAGAAATGATCTTCTACCCTGTAAAAGTGACAGAGATTTTAGTGCAGTTGAGATCCAACAAGGACTCTACACTTCTAGAACATAATTTTATGATAGTGTTTAGAGACAGTATAATATTAGTTAAGAGAATAGACTTGAGTTCAAATACTGATTTTGTCACTTTTTTTATTGTAAAGATGTGAAGTGCAATTCAGGATTAGGTAGATAAGTGGTCATCACACAGGTAAAGTTTGGCCTCCCTTTCGTCCCTACATCAAATGGTTTGAGATCAGGTACCCTAACTGATGTTATGTACTCCCCTCTCCGTCCCCTGGCAGCATCCCACTACTGCCAGGCACTTTCTTATAGTATTATGATACATGATAAATGTTCATGATTTTGTCACTTATCCATGTATTTATGTAACCTGATGACATGACTTAACCTCTCTCAAATTTCTCTCAAATTTCCTCAGTGTTAGAGCATGACATGCACTTTGAAGAATTTGACTGAATGTTGATTAAGATAATACATGCAACCTCCTAACCAATGATAGCTGGTACTATTGTTATCTAGGACAGCAACAAGCTTATTTATAGTGCTGAGGAGATTTCTAAAGACCTGTAAGAAGTTAAAGTCTTGCCAGAAGACTGTAACATAACTATAGATCACAAAGAGGCCACCATGCACACAGAGAAAAACTTTGTGAGCCAGATTCATGAAGAGGAAAAAAAAAAAGAAACACTTTATATAACATTAAGGAAACAGTGGTCACTACTGGTCAAGGAGAACAGATAGCAATTGTACCAATTAAACTACCGATCCTACCTTTGACTTTTTAGTCACGCCACACAATTAGCCAAAAGAGCCATTTTCAAATATCAAGGGCAATACAAATAGAGTTATTATCATCACTCACTCTTCAAAGCAGTGACCTTTACTTTGTGATCGTTTCTTTGGCAAGGAAGTTTGGCATGAAGCTGCTAAAGTAACATTAAATGGCACAAATCTGTTCTTGTGATTATGCTATCTTAATGGCAATTTAACAAAACACCTAATTTCAGGCTCAGATGTAAAAATGCTTCAGCAACCCACCTGAGACTCCCAGGCAGCATATTTATCAAAACGAGTTAAAGTCACCTTCTGAATAATTGCTATGGAGGTGTTTTCACACAGCAGAGAGGCACATTTTCTGTGGATTGAACGATTGATCACTAAGTTTTAGTAACAGGTGCATCTTGCTTCTGGGGCCTTGAAACATGACAGGCTGTAGAAAGACTATTAAAATCGCTTTGCTAACAAAGAAAAATCAATTGTTCTCCACAAGGAGGTGCCCTCCGGCACAATCAATATACAATAGTACAATGCTGGGCTTAAAGCCTGTGAACAGATTTAAGCTTTTGATTAGGTAAAAGGTGGAGAGGGGAGCTGTTTTTCATCTCTGATGGACTCAGAGAGAAAGATGTATTTGCTGCAAGTTGCATTTGGTTTTTCTTCAGTAGATCAACTTGTTAAAGCCCAGTTGTTTTTTTTTTTTCTTTTGAGTACAGTCCTTTACAAAGTACCATTTTACCTGTTTTCAGTTAAAGGTGTGTGGTGTAAAACCGGAGTTGGTAAGGGGCATGCTTATGAGACTAGTCCAAGAATCAAAATAGAAGGACACATGGGAGCAAGAACACTATCAGAGGCATTGTTAAGAGCTTTAGTTGAAAAGTACAGAAATGGTTGTGATTTTTCTGCTAAATAAAACACATATATGAGTTAAGATGTCAGTCAGGTCTTGGTACTTGCATTTTTCTACCAGCAAATCGATAATCATCTGTCATTTAGAAACATATGTTTCAAGAAGAGAAAAAAATGGCATTTGCCACCTCTGTGTATTTTCATAAAGCTTTGCCTGTCTGCCAACAATCTTTGAAGCAGATATAAAACTCGAAATAAAACTCAATTCAGGCTGTTCAGACAGGGGAAAAGCACACTCTCAGTAACAAAGAACTTTGTGCTGAGAACATGAAGTGCTTTTTTACTCAAAGGATTGTTATAGCTGAATAGTGTGGACAAAATCCATTGAACAATTGTCAGTAACTTTTTATACTTAGCTAGAATGTGTATACAGGAGCAGATTTGAAATTCAATGTTAAAAAATGTTAAGTGGGCTTGATTTTATAAAATCAGTAACATGATTTGGTATTTTCACAGAAAATGAATCATATACATTGATTGAACATACAGCAGAAGTAAAGATGTTTTCTAATTTGCATGGTGTTAGGGAATACATGTTATTTAGGAAGTAAGTTTTGTTCAATATAAATCAGCTCATAAGTATCATTCACTAAAACTTTCAGTCTCTTAAGTTGGAGAGTTTGAGTTTAACCAGATTAATCTTCTCCCTGTGAGACTATTTCGGCCATAGAGGCATCAAGTAAATTGCCAGACAAAAAAAGCAAAATCTCAATACAGGCATCCAAATTAAAGACCTGAAAATTTCTCAGGCAGTGTTAGGAACTGAGGCCAAAATTCAAAGATAACAGAGTTCTAGAAAGTCAAAAGCCAAAAGAGATCTACAGCAGTGTTTATCTAGGTATTGTTGCCCACTTTTCAACTGGAACAGCTTAGACTTAGCTATCAATTATCCCTAATCTGCATCTCCAAAAAAGGGCTGTATTCATGTCTGACTAGACACTCTCACAGTTCATGTATTTTCCTAGGAAAATCCTGAAGAGAGTTCTTCAGGCAGATGAAATTGACAAAAAAGAGAGGCATAGAAATGAAAGAAAAATATTTGGAAGAGCAGCAGTAAGGGTGATGCTGTGGGCAAACCTAAATTAATTGACAGTATCAAAGAAATACAATTAATAGGTTTTAAAATATATCTAAATATATAATGTATGTATAAATATTTTAAATATATATTTATATATAATTTTATGGCCATTGCATTTTCCGGAAAATAATAAATGTATTAATTTATATTAGGTTTTTATCAGAAATCTCTAGAATAGCTATTAATAAATCAAAGCATGTTATAATAGTAAAAAATAGTAAATAAATGCATCACCAATAAGCTAATGAGTATGAAATTTTATAATTAAAAAAACACAAAAGAAGGCTTAGAAAAAGTAAAGAGGTATGTAAAATAGATGAAAGAAATAGAAAGCAAATTGCAAGATGGTGGATTTAAGCACAAATAAGTAAATACATTAAATGTAAATGAGCTAACATTATAATTTAAAATTAAAATACTCTAAACAAGCTAAACACAATGTTCTTTAAGAGCCATATTTGTATTTTAAAAATCAGAAATGTTAAAATAGAATAATAAAGAGTTACTGAGCAACACTACAAAAAACTTTTGAAGCTACACTAATATCAGACAAAGTAATCTCTAAAGAAAGACACATGATTAAAGATCAAAGAGGTATTTCATAATAATAAAAGGATTGAGCTGCTAGGAAAACATAATGTTTCAAAATTCATACATACTTAAACATAGCATCAAAACACATATGCAGAATTTCACAGAACTACAAAAATAGTCAATTTCACAATTGTGTTGAGAGATTTTAAAACAGCTTTCTCATCAACTGATAGGACAAGCAGATATATCAGTAGGTTTATAGAAGAGTTGAACAACATAATTAACTAATTTGATATAATTGACCAATATACTATACCCAATCCAAGAACTGCAAAATGCAAGCTAGATTAACTTCAAAGTAAAACAAGTTTATTTGTTTTATTATAACTTATTATAACAAGGAAGTCTGAGCTTAGATCTTTAGGTTTCAGATATTGTTGGACCCATGGTTTAAAAATATAATTTGGATTTAGACATTTTTTTCCTAGCTTGGTTCTGCTTAATTTTGCATATTTGATGCCATTATCTTCTGTGTAAATAAGCTTACTTTTTAAGACTCAGGAATATGAACCCAAGCAAATCTAAGTTGCTACTGATTGTCGTATGCTGATTTTGGGATCTTTGGCTTTACAAAATTTTTATTAGTTCTAACAGTTTACGAGAGTTGGATATTTTGTTGCCCTTTTCTCTTCACATCCATTTTAATCCTATACTTTCTGCACCTCTGTGTATCTTACTAAAACTATGGCTCTTGTTGCCCTCTGCTATTTCCTCCTCTCATTCCTTCCCTGTATTGCCGCCATCAAACCCAAACACACAGCTGGTGCCCCTGCTTTCTCCTTTTATGGCAACACGACTGTGTTTACCCCGTTCTGATGCCAACAGTTATGCTTAGGTCTGCATGTACTTTTGGATTCTATGATTCTCTGAATATGAGATATAATTCACTCTAAGAAAACATATTTTTCCTCCAAGAGTGGAAAGGAGACAATGTTCCCAGGCCTTTCCCAATGTTCCTCCTAAGCCCAGAGTACATTTACATCTGCCTGTAGCTAAAAGTAAGTCAATTACTGTAATATTCAATAAACCACCCTGAACTTCCATAGTCACTTACCTTAACTAAAAAGATTTCATTGATTTGTTTTTGGATGGTTACCTTTTATTCAGGGATATGGCTTTGTTATTTTCTCTAAAATGACCTTGACATGATTCACCTCCTGGTTGATTAAACTTCAGCAAAAGTTAATACGATGGCATAACAGCTTATCCTGTGACCCAGCATGTTCACTTCTAGGAATTTGACCAAAAAGCTTTAAGACAAAAATACAAAGATAAATATGTCCTTTTTTAAAAAAATAATACTGCAAGAAAATAAAAACAATCCAGAAGCAACTAAATATCCAACTTTAGAAAACAGGAAGAAAAGAATATCTAGACAATAAGAAATATATAACAAAAACAATTTTTAATTTTATACTTTGAAAATTATACTGTACAATAATACTTAAGAACACAGATAGTTGCTCAGCTTGATATCAGGTTATCAGTCTGTTATTCCAGAATTACTCTTAAGTTAGGTAGTGAAAGTTGGGACTAGATAAGACTTCTTGCTCTGAAGACAAAAGGAAAACAGAGGTAAAAGCAGAATCTAGAAAGGTTCTTGAGGGAAACTGCAAAGTACATGAAATCTAAAAGATTTTTCTAGGCCAAAATCAGTTTTGACACAATGTCTTATATATTAATAACCTTCAATAATAATAGACTTTTATAAAAAAGAGTTTCCTGATAGACATTTGACAGGTTCAGAGCTTTGCCATATTCGACCTCCGTGTTTGCCACAACAAGGATTCGACCCAGGACCTTACAAAGCCCAGGGGGAGGATCAGACTCTTCCAAGAGTGAATCCAGTTTATATTCCTTTTCTCTAACCTGTCACTGGTCAACTTTCTTAAGCGCTATTGCTATTCAGTCTAAGCAAAGTGGCAAAACAAAGAATACAACACAACTCTTCCTCTCACATCATCCAGCCCACAGACAAAGTTGGGAAATGTCTTATGCCAGAGTCAAAAATGATTGAGTTCTCTTGAAGCAGCAAACAGGAGCTATAATACAGGCTCTGGATAAAAGCCCATAATGTACTTAGGCAAGATAAAGAAAACAAGTCAGGTCTGAAACCTCTAGTCAATGCAACCCAGGATGGTTTTGCAGTTGATTTTATGGCTTTTATCTTCTAACAGAAACAAGGAACAGCAACAGGTGAGTTAGTGCCTTTTCTGGGCCACACACAGAGAAAAAGATTTGCTCTTGACAGCCCAACTCCTTTATTCCTTCTCCTCTTTATGTCTATACAAATAGAAAATTGGGAATTCCATTGTTCCATTGTCTTCTCATGAGATTTGTAAACTAGCACTGGAAGGTGAGTATTCAATAATTGCTTGAAATTTTACTAAAGTACATCTTGAAGATGGTCAAATTTAAACAACTTATTACCATAGTTAATTATAGGGCACCAATATAGATAAACAAAGAGAGATGGCTTGAAGGTGAGTTTTAGAAGACTTTTTAGAGCTAACATGTCCATTTCTGTCACTGAAGATACCTCCAAATATTGGAATGATTCCCATTATATGACACAGACACTTATGCTGACCTCCCTAAGGTGAATGTGGCAAGAAAAAGTCACTGTAGCCTTAACAGTGTTAACTTTTATGTTCATTCTTCTCATATTCTTCAGTTGCGTTATCCAAGAAGTTGGTTTATCAGTGAGTTGATGTCTACTAGTCTCTATTCTTTCATTCTTAGTTCAAATTCCTGGTGAAAGACCCTCCTGGATGTCATCTATTATGTAATTCTGTGCACTTATATTTTTAGTTCATTCTCTAGCATGGAGTTTTCAGTAGCTAAACACAAAATGGTAACCAACAAATTATAATCAACAAATTTATCTTGTGACTGTACTCCTTTGCATCTAGTGATTATTTTAAAGATTATTAGGGAACCCCTTCGGGTCCTCTCCCACTGTAGGGGATTTTCAGTCCTCTTAATAAATCCTGCTTTCTCACAAAAAAAAATATTAGGAAAGTTATCTTATATTGTCCATATTTCACACATGAAATTTGATAAAATCAAATAACATGGGCATCTATGATTTTCTTCATCTGGACAGGTTAGTTTTAAGATCTACAAGTTTGATGTTCTTATATAGTAACACCTCACCATTCAAGTCCCAAACACCACTGAGGAATATGTTCATGGTGCACTGGCCGCCAGCTTGTCTGAGTGCGGTAATATAGGACATTCACACACAAAACAGGTTGTACGAAGAGAGTTTATTACTTACAGATAGGCAACCAATGACAACAGAAACCTAGGATTCATTGTGAGCCCATCTCTCAATGCTCAGGAAAGCTGTCCCCAAAAGATGGAGTCCCATCTGCACATGTATTAATTGAATTTCTGCCAAAGAACCCTGGAAGACATCCCATCCTGGATTTTATGTCCTAGGGTCATAGGATTTGCTGGGTTAAAGCATTGAAGACACGCTATTCTAGGGGACTGAACTGGAATAGAACCCAAGATGTTCTGGCCAGTTTCTTACTATCTCAAGATGTGGCATTCTCAGAACATTCTACAATTATTCTTGAGAACTACAAGCAAGAAAGGGGGAAGAGTTGGGTCAGTCCAAGGTCACTGAGAGAATTGTTCTACAACTATCATCTAAAACTGAATTAAAATTATGTTACTTATTTGTAAAAGTAGATTCACTGTTTCATCTTGTTAATTTCCCTCCTGATGGTATTTACAACTCATATTATAGACTCTTATGGCTCTGCATAAAATTAATGTTAGTAGTCTGTCTGGCAAATTCTTAGTCATTCAAAGTGTAGATTTGGTTGGGCACAGTGGCTCACGCCTGTAATCCCTGCACTTTGGGAGGCCGAGGGGACAGGATTGCCTGAGTCCAGGGGTTCGAGACCAGCCTGGGCAACTTGGCAAGAACCCGTCTCTATAATAAATAAATTTTTTAAAAATTAGCTGGGTGTGGTGGCATGCACCCGTAGTTCCAGCTACTTGGAAAGCTGAAGCAGAAGGATTTCCTGAGCCCAGCAGGTTGAGGCTGTGTTGGCCATAAACATGCCACTGCACTGCATCTTGGGTGACAGAGTGAGACTCTGACTCAACCCCCACCCCCAAACAACAACACCAAAAAACTGTGGACTTTCCTGAAATTATCCCTAGAGATAGCACCAATACCTGAACTTTTACCATATTTCTTAGAATGTATTGGTAATACTTTTCTCCTTTGAAAATATGATATTTCTAAGTGAACTAACTTTGCATGGCCAACCTCAATTACTTTTCTGAATTCCAGAACTTAACAAATGAGTCCCTTTTCATTTGTTTCATGCATCCATGTCTTTGATTATGTGCTGTTTCTACCAGGTGGATTCCTATTCACAACTCAGTGACCAACTCGTGTATTTTTCTCTTCCCTAGCTGTCAAAGTGGAGTTATGCACTTCATTTACAGTCTTATTCATTTTATTTATATAATGAATTGGGGAAGTTACAACCCCTTGATATACTGTAAACTTGAAAGTAAGGACCTCATCTTAGTTAGCTCTTATTTTGAGCAAGGCACAGAGCTTTGTTAAAAATGAATAGATGCCCTATCCTGAAGCCATGCAAGAGGCAGGTAATCCCTGATCTGGAAGAAAACTTGTTGTAGAGTCTTCTTAGTGTTACCAGTCCACTGAGATGTAGGGTGAAAGATCAGGACTAAGTTCTTCAGAATTTATCTTGAACTTGATAAATGTGCATAATCAGCCAATGTTGATCTACTCTGTTAGACTCATGTCCTAATCCTATATTACATGGTTGACCTCTCCCAGTGGGACTCAAGGACATAGGTTTGTGGAAGAGAGTGGACCAATCAAATACAAAGACTCTAATTTCTGGCCAGGATCTGGAACATAGTGTGTTCTGAATAAATATTTAACAATTTAATTATATCCTAATAGGGTTATCAAGATATCTAACAGTCCTTGATATATGTCATGCTACGAGAACAGCAAAATAACACCAAAAGACATTTGGATGCTATCTGAGCCATTCTTTCTTCCAAACTACTACCAAATAATCTAATTTTAAAAATACTAGATTTATTTTTTTAAAAAAGAATCTTTCTTCTGTGAAACAATAATATAAATAGCGGTTGTGATTTTCAGTTCTAAACTGAGCTCAGATTCTCCTGGTCACTAGTAAAACACTACTAGTAGGAAATAAATTTATTGACTTAATTTGTAAACTAAGTTAATGCTAAGCAAAATGATTATTACCTCTTACTGGTGTTTTACTGGAGGTCAGTAAGATCTTAATTCCATTTGAAATTTTAAAATCATAATTATTTATCCCAGAAAATAGTTAAGTACTCTTGTGTGTCCTGTGTGCCAATCACCCACAGCAGGCAATATTTTTAAACACTTCTACAGCTCAAAACCTCTCAAAACCTAAGAATCTGGAAGAATCTATAAGAGGCATTGCAAGGAAAAAAATGACATTTCAAGATCACAGACTAGGTCATAGGATACTTAGAGTCCACTGAACAAAACTTGTCATAGGAGAAAAGATAAAATTTTTATCTGGAGTTGTTCTATTATTGTATACTGCATTAATTTATAATGGCTTCAAAAAGAGAACTACATTTTTATATTAATAATAACTGAATAAATCCAGTTATTCTCCGTTAATGAATAAGCTTGTCTTTGATAAATTTACTCTATGTGACTTTTACTAATTCTTCCCCTGAAGCAACAAAATATGCCCTTCCTTCACCTGGTCCAATAAGTAGCTCTCTAGGTTCAAGAGTTGAGTTCATTCACTTAACATTTACATTTTTTTCTTCTTTTTTTCCTCTCCTTATATTTTAAAAACTTCACTGATACAGACCGGCAGTTATTTCATTTACAGATTTATTTTTGTATCCCTTGTTCAGAATATAGAATACATTTGATGTGGCTAACCAGGAGATGTGTAGTCCCCTTGGAGTGAGTAAAGAAGATTTGACCAAGAGCCTGCTAGGACTCAACAAGCCCGTGATGAGCTTCTGATGAGTCACTTCTAAGAATTCAGGTGGGAGCTAAGAATTCAGTCTGAGATGCCAGGGAAATCTCTCTGCTTCATCTGAAGTCCTGAGTGGGAAACCAAATGTCTTGGCACACGTGATATTCTTTCTATTCCTTCATGATATGTGTCAGACAGAAAAAAGAGGATATGGAACAATGAAAAGATAATTGTACAAAAATTTTCCTAAAGAACAATATTTGGTTTTCTAGGCAATGGACCAAGAAACTGAAAGGTGAATGGAAAGAATAAATATATACAAATGAATGTGAAGATATATCAAAAACAAAAAAAGAAATATAAGAATAAGTTATATTTTTAAGAAGATTTAAGAGGAAAGAAGTTAATTAAACTAAGGAAAGCATTGAGTGAGGACAAAAACACTAAACAGATTTGCTACCATTACTGTTGCTGCTGCCATATACCATTGACTTTCCAGAAAGAAAAAATGCTAAGGGTCAGGCTTTCTTAATACAAACCACCATTCTGGCAAAGGAGCAACATACAGCAGTGTTGGGGGAATTTTAATAAGTTACACAAACAGATGAACAGTTATGAACACATCTGCTAAATTCAGAGTCCATAAAACCATCCTATTGGTTTTTTATGCTGAGAAAGGCTTGTCTCCAGTAGACAGAAAAAGCAACAAAGGAACAACTACTCTGAATTTAATTAAAACAGTAAAAAATAATAGCAGCAGCTACTATGTGTTGACCTCTTGCTGTCTAGAAGGTACTATATTCATCCCTTTGTGTATGTTTCTTTATTAATGCTCAAATTCTTTTACAGATCAGGCACAGTTAAATATATTTTACAGATGAGGAAAGTAAGTCTCCAAAAATAGAGTAATTTAGGTAAATTTACACACAGAATTAAAAACAGGCAATGGTCCAAGGTCTGCCTGACTTCAAGTCCGTGCTTGTAACCATTGTGCTGTGCCAAATAGGGAAGAAAAAGTGTTTAGTGGTATGAAAACAGAAGAAACACTGGAAGAAAGTGGTATTCATCTAGAATTTGTTTTGGCCAAGGAACACAACAGTGAGCATGCCCTACAATGTAGAAAGGCAAACAGTCCTCTTTGGAAGAAGTAGTTAGATGAGTAAACCCACCCAATAGACTTTACCTTGTTGCTAGCCTGTCTGAGTCCAGTGATACAAGATCAAAACTATAGAAGCAATAAGAGAAATAGCAGGTAATCAGGAAGCTGCAACTAGTTCTGTAAGACTGAAAGGAAAAAGGGAGCATGGGTGCGTGTGTGTGTGCGTGTGTGCGTGTGTATAAAAAGTAGATGCCTCTAGAAAGTTAGTACAGGTCATATAACAAAGGACTTTGAATAATATTTTAAGGGCTTTGATCTGGTTTTTGAAAATGGTTGTCATTGATGAGTTTTAAAGAGTGGAGTTACAGAATTATATATAGATTTAAGAAAAAGGTCTAAATGCAATTCTGAAGAACAGAGGGGAGGGGGAAAAAACTGCAGACAAGGAGCACCATCCCCATACCATCAGAGAACAAGACATGATATGTGCCTACAGTATAGCAATGGCAGTGGAAATGACCATGAAGGGATGGAGTATGGAGGCTTTACTAATTAGACATTGGTAATCAACAAGATAATAGGACAAGGCGTGCTCGAAAATACTCCCCAGATTTTTGTATCTTGGAAGAACAGGTTGTCTCCAGAAAGAGGAGTAAATGCAAGGTAAGACAAGGAACTAGCATGGTAGAACAAAGGGTGTGTTAGAAGATGGTTGTTGAGTTCTGTTTTGGATGCATTAAAATTTGAGAGTCTGGTAGAGTATCCAGTTTGAGATGTCTAGCAGTAAGTCTGAAATTAAGATTTGGAGCTAGGAGTAGGATTTAGAATTTTTAGAACACATCAGAAGTGGTAGTAGGAACCATAGGCTTCAAGGAGACAATCCAGAAAGAGTGCATGAAGTGAGACTAGAACGAGGCCAAGGATGGCCACCAGAGAGAAAAGGACCCATACAGGGACCTGAAGTCAGTGACCCCAAAGGTACGACAGAGCAAAGCCTGGAAGCCGATTAACAACAGAGAAAGTAGCCAAGTGTTACAAAAAAGGCTTTATTTGTCTCTAGTTCTTACACAAATCATCCTAGAATTGAAATTTCTGTAAATGTTAGAAGTATTTTCATCATAACGAGCCCCTTCCATACAGAGGACAAATTACCTGTTCTGTTCTGAAGTATCTGGTTCATGGCAACAAGGTTCCTTTCCGTTTTTCTCGGTATCACCTGCCTACTGGTGTTGACTCTGGCTGTAGTCAATCTTTAGGTTCTGTTGTGATTCTACCTGTTCCACTGTTTCCTACTTACCCTCTGATGAGCATGGGCTGGTTACACTTTTGCTTTGACTATTCCACACTCAGCCCAGCTTCCATCCACCCCGTTCATGCTGAAATGCCACCATGTCCAAATCTATCACTTACCTGATTTTTATTGAATTGCTGGTTTGAATCACTTTTTAGGAGCCAGGTTACATACTCTATCCCAGGTCTTTATTTTAACAATTGCCACAGTGATTTTTGTGATCAAGTAGTTTTAGAAAATGTTGTCTCTAATAAGTGATTCTTAAACTATAGTGTTTTTAAGAATGGTTTGGGGCCATTGCAATTTATGTCCCAACTCCAGCGATTCTGGATAAGCACACACAATTGGCCTTTAAAAAATTATTTTATTATAGAGATATGGGGTGCAAGTGAGAAGTAACTGCATAAGGAGGCCACTTGCAGATGACATTTGGGCTTCTAGGTGGTTTTCACTCCCTATGGTATTGGACCAGGTAGCCTTTGTGTTGTCACGTGCTCTTCCTTCCTTCCTCCCTCTGCAGCAGTGCCCAGCAACTGCCAATCCCTCCCTTGTGCTAATGTGACAAGTGCTCAGGGTCCATTTATGAATTAGAACATGTGGTATTCAGATCTTTGTTTCTTTGATGGATCACTTAGTAAAGTGGTCTCCAACTCCATCCAATTTGCTGTAAAGTCCATGATTTTGTTCTTTTGCATGGCTGTGTAATATTGCATAGTGTATATGTATCACATTTCCTCTATCCATTCCACATTTGATGGACAGTAGGGTTGGTTCCATGTTTTTGCTACTGTGAATAGTGCTACAAAAAACATGTGTGTGCAAGTGTCTTTTAAGTAGAATGATTTATGTTCCTCTGGGTAGATTCTCAGAAAAGGCATTACTGGTTCATATGGAAGGTCAGTTTTTTGTTCTTTTAGGAATTTTCATTCTGCTTTCCATAGAAGTTGAACTAACTTGCACTCCCACCAAAAGTGTAGAGTGTTCGCTTTTCTCTGCACCCGTACTGGCATCTGTTGTTTTTTGATTTATTAGTGATAGCCATTCTTATCAGGGTTAGGTGGTATCTCATTGCAGTTTTGATTTGCATTTCTTTGATGATTAGTGAGGCTAAGCATTTTTAATGTGTCTGTTGGCTGCTTGTATGTTGTCTTTTGAAAAGTGTCTGTTCATAAAGAAAATGTGGTACATTTACATGATGGAATATTATGCAGCCATAAAGAAAAACAAAATTATAAACCTTGCAGCAACCTAGAAGGAATTAGAGTCTAAAATACTCAGTGATTTCTCACAGAAATAAAGATCTGAATACAACATGTTCTCACTCGTAAGTAGACCCTGACCATTTGTCATAATACTATAAGAAAAGGATTGGCAGTAGTGTGACAATGCCAGGGGAGGGAGGCACATAACATCAATAAGGGTACCCACACTTTACCTGTACGATGACCACATGCCTAACCCTGAATTGTACCCTGCATCTTTAAAATAAAAAGAAAAGTGTCTGTTCATATCCTTTGCCCGGGGCGCCGCCCCCGGGGGGGGGGGGGGGGGGGGGGGGGGGGGGGGGGGGGGGGGGGGGGGGGGGGGGGGGGGGGGGGGGGGGGGGGGGGGGGGGGGGGGGG
>CAUYQG010060495.1:0-10663 GCA_963574415.1 Tarsius wallacei | reverse complement strand
TTTTTTTTTTTTTTTTTGAGTTGGAGTCTCACTCTGTCGCCCAGACTGGAGTGCAGTGGCAGCTCCCGGCCACCGCAGCCTCGACCTGCTGGGCTCCGGCGATCCTTCTGCCTCAGCCTTCCAAGTTGCTGGAACTACAGGCACGCGCTACCACGCCTGGCTGATTTTTTTTTTTTGATTTATTGTAGAGATGAGGTCTCACTTGCCCAGGTGGGTCTCGAACCCGCGGGCTCAGGCAATCCACTCACCTCAGCCTCCCAAAGGCGTGGGATTACAGGCTGAGCCACCGAGCCCGGCTAATAGTTTACTTCTAATGTAATATAACAAAGTGAGTGGAGTCCAACATTATACAGCTGATCTCACTAGCAATTCCATGTACAATCTTAGCTTTTAGGAGTTTCTTCTAATTATATAAGACAGATAGCACTGCACACACAGACAATGTGATGTGAGTTATGGAAGAAAAAAAAAACTCTCCACAATATAAAAAGAATGGTTTTCGTTTAAATTGTTTTGCTTTTCAGACAGCTTGACTTACTCAAAAGCAATAGAAGACCCTTGACTTCATTTCTTTTTCAAACTACAATCACCACTTGACATCTGTTTTTCTGGGTAGTTGAAACTATCTTGCTGACTGCATGACTTCAGATGAATGTTTTAAAATATCACCCAGTAATGTGCAACCTCATTTGAGGCAGGTACTGTCATGTCAATTTGAAGCAATCATGAATAGTTCTTCCTAAATATTTCTAATGCCATTTGATAGGTGTCATTGATTCTTATGAAAACCACTGAGCCACTTCCTTTTCTCACCGTGTTTGGAATTACTGTACACATCTCTTTCCTGGCCTCTGGCAGAGGCTTGTGATGTAAATAAGTTCATGTGGCTGGCTGGAAAGGAAGAAGGTGTGTATTACTAGATGCAGTACATCAAAGGGTGTGCATGGTTTCAACCAAAATTAAGAACAGAAGTGTCTTACAGAGATACTCCTGAGATACTTCTGCAGATCATAGCCTGCCTGAAGGAATGCTTCTCTCCCTGTTAATACTACTTCTTCCTGTCTCCATCCCTACTGCATTCCAAGACTGTAGTAAAATCAGTGTTAACTGTGAAAATAGTTATAATAAAGTTTGAGTAACCAGGAAAAAGATTTGAGTAAAGGGGATGATGATATGCCTACATCACAAACACAATCATAGCCAATTTGTATTTATTTTTGTAGAAGTCCCATATGTCACTACTTTTTAAATCCTCTCTCATGGACACCTTTATGCCTTTCAAACTTGCCTTATAGTTTCCTGAGCTATGAGATGAAAGAGATTTTCAGAAGTCTTTAATCAATACTTTGCAGAACTGACATGATGTGTATTGTAATTCAAGTCTCTGTGCCTAAGTTAAGTGTTGCTTGTTTAAAGAAGCAGTCATTAATTTTTAAAATTCTATGGTTGTATAAATGCTTAATATAGAAGATGAAAACCTCCTAAATCTTTTCTCCCAAAAAAGAATCACTCTCAATATTTACTGCATATCACTGTTTCCCATGCAAAATATTTTATATACATGTACTAGCATGTATTATCACATTCTTTTCTGCAACATTATTCTTGTACCAAAAATTTAGAAGGACAGACTAGTTTCACCCTTTCCCATTCAATTTTCAAATAAAGAGAGAAAACTGCCTCAGTCTTTCTCTGTGCTTTTGAAAATTTACTGATCTAATACATTTGTTTGAAGGAGCAGAGTCTTTGGTGATGGAGTTCATAGACATTCCTTGACATTCTCCAAAAATGCCACTCAATTTTAAACTATAGCATTTATAACTAACTTTTTTTTCATTTGGAATAATTTAATAAATATATTCTAAGAAAGTTTGTTGTACATAAAATTGCTGGTAAGTGAAACAAACTCGCCTCTGATTTTCATTTACATTTACATATGCAAAGAACAGGATTGGAATTTCATAAACCTTTAAAGTTACATTTAAAGAAGAAAGATTAATTTTGTGATTGACATAATGAACATTCAATATAACACCATGAAAAAATTGTATATTGACTAACTTAGTTCTTTTAAGATTTTTAAACAAAAAATTTTATTGTAGTCCTCTACCTAATAATACTTCCAAAAGTATGGCATAAATAAATATTTATAGTAAATTTTCTCTTTGCAATTTAGCACCAGCAAAGAAGGAAGTGAGCTAGACTGGAAGACAGGAGCTCGGGTATCTGTCTCTAGTTCTACTACTTACATTTATGTAAGAACACAATTCCAATGTGCATTTTCTTCTAGGATTCTTATAGTTTGAGGTTTCACATTTAGGTCTTTGATCCATCTAGAGTTAGTTTTTGTGTATAGTGATAGATAGGGGTCCTGTTTCAATTTTCTGCTTGTGGTCATTCAGTTTTCTCAGCACCATTTACTGAATAAGTTCTCCTGTCCCCAGTGGCTTTTGCTGGAGGCTTTGTCGAAGATGAGTTGGTTACAAAATTGAGATTTTGCTTCCGGAATTTCTATCCTGTTCCATTGGTCTATATGCCTGTTCTCATACTAGTACCAGGCTATTTTGATCATCGCAGCCTTATAGTAAAGTTTAAAGTCTGGAAGTGTGATACCTCCCACTTTATTTATTTTGCTAAGGATTGTTTTGGCTATTCGTGGTCTTTTCTGTTTCCATATGAATTTCTGTATTGCCATTTCCAGGTCTGAGAAGAATGATGTTGGTAATTTAATGGGTACTGCTTTGAATCTGTAGATTGCCTTGGGTAGAATGGACATCTTAGCAATGTTGATTTTTCCAACCCATGAGCATGGAATATTTTTCCATTTGTTTGTGTCTTCTTTGAGCAGTGTTTTGTAGTTTTCATTGTAGAGGTTTTTCACTAATCCTGTAAAAAAGGATATGGAAGTAGTGAGATGCTACCAGGGAAGGGAAAGAGTGGTCACATAACATCAATAAGTTACCTGATCTCAAACCAGGCGAAGCAGGGACCAAAGGGAGATCCAAACTTTATCTGTATGATGACCATTTACCTACCTGATCCTGAATTGTACCCCACATCTTTCAAGTAAAATAAAATAATGAAGAAAAGAACATAATTTAGCTTCCAAGATCTTGATTTCCTTATCTGTAAAATTAAAAGCATGGATTAAATTTTTTCTAAAGATTATTTGAAATGCTTAAATCGGTTTATTACTGATCTTGGTAAAAATTGTTATGATCAGCTAGCTGTTATAACAACAAAGCCTCCTAAATTCAGAGGCTTGCCACAGAGTTTATTTTGTGATCATTTAGTGACCATCCAATGAGCAAGCTCCAGGAAGCTTTCTTCCATGTGTCAATTGAAGAACTGAGGTTTCCTCCATCATGTGGCTCTCTTATTTCCCAAGTCTTGGATTTTTCTGTACCTGACCTACAAAAGAGTAAAAACAAAGCAAGGAAAGAACACACACTTCTTAAACACCTTTGTCTAGAAATGACACACCTTATTTTCAATCAGTTAATTTCTTTTGGCCAGAACTAATCACACAGAGGATCTTGGGACTGTAGTCCCTAGTTGTGCTGTAACTATGCAGTAACAATCAACATTATGGAAGGTGGAACACAAGTTTTGGCAGACAATGCTGCAAATACCATGCTAATTAGAGTCTGTGGTTCTTTAAAATAAAGATCTTGGTAAATTTCAGTGAGTACCAACATACTGAAATAGCTCCTATATTCTAGCAGCACCTCATGGTGCAGTTGATGGAGTGACTCGTTTGTCAGGAAAGATGACATTGTAGATATGCATTGTAGAATGTATTGTAGAATGCATTGTAGAATGCATTGTAGAATGTCATGGTTTGGATGCCATACTATGAAATCCAAGAGGGATCCTGTGCTCTGCAGCATTTTATTCACCCAAAGTAGTTCCATCATTTCCAGCAGCAAAGCTTGTTGACTCCATTTCTGTTTTAAGCCTGAATTTATTTCTGCCAGCTCTCTCCAGTCTCCCAGCAATTATGTCTTACAAACTTTCTTGCTTGAGACTGGCTACATGAGTTGTTGATCCCAGTGCAAAATGAAGATCTAGGACCCCTTGTTCAAAAAGTAGGAAAAGGGTGCCAGTAAAGGTCCTAAAATATAAAGCTTTTCTCTTTCTTCCAAAGATCTCCCTCTCTCTCAACTCAACATGTTATTTTTCACTTGCTGTTTAATGTCATCCTAATTTTTTAAAATTAAAATTTTAAATTACTTACATACATTTTGCCATTCACCTTCATACTGTACAGTGCTAATTTTAAATGCAAAGATTAGAATATTTAACCAACAAGGGAAAATCTCCAAAATTAGCTAGTTTATGTTCAGTGGCTCATTCCTACAGGCCCTCTGAGTTGACCAGAAGGGACACATGCAAGTCAGACTCAGTGCAGTAGATTTGTTTATACCAGCATTCCCACAAACACATGAATAATGCATTGTGCTAGTACATTAAAAAAGCTATGACATCACTAGGTGATAAGAATTTTTCAGCTCCATTATAATCTTATGGGACCCTCTTTGTATATGCAGTCCACCCTTGCTCAAGATGTTATTATGTGGCACAGGATTGTTTATCAATCTTGTATGAATTTAGGTAGCATGAGTTCATTGCTGAAATCCTGATCATTGCAGAGTATGTAAACTTGTACAGGCTATTAACTTGTCAAACTGAGTACCAACCTGAAATGTAGTGACCTACAAGTCAACATCTCCAACCAAATAACACATAATATCTTAACATTATATGAAATTAGATGACTAAAAGTTATCTTCCAGGTTGTTGTAAAAATTAAAGAGATATTATATGTGAAAGTCTTAATCAAAGACTGACTTATATAGTTGCTTAATTAAAGTTTTTGTATGAAAAAATTCTCCTACTTATTTATCCAACTTCTACTTATTTCCATTTGTTATTATTAAGACTGCAAGGATCATTTGTGCTTAATTTACCCTTCTAGAGGAAGGAAAACAAAATGTTCTATGTCTTATGGTATAATTAGAGATAGAAAATGTTTAAAATTCAATCATGTTAAGAAAAATAAAATAAAATTTCAGAACTTCTGTTAGTTTGTGTGTGTGTATATGTGTGCGTGTGTATTTGGGGTTAGCAGATCTTAAAACTTTTGTGCCTGTAAAATGACAGTCACATTACAAAGTCTTTTATATTAAAACATGCTCAATCATATGCCTGGTTAAGAGTAGGGGGCATAAAACTAAATTACATTGCATAAAAAATTCATGAGAATCTGAGGCTAGCAGGTAGAGAGGGACCAGAAATAAGGTCCCTCAGAAGATAAGGGCCAGTAAAACTCACAGAGAACATATAGACAGCAAAAAATGTAGAAGAGTGTGGGGAATTATGAATGAATATTAGAGCAGAGATGATTTATGTTCTCTTTCTTGTTTTGTCTTTTCAGTGATACCATGTAATCACTTTGCTACTGTCTCAGTTTGGACTGCTATAATAAATTACCATAAACTCAAACGTGCCAAAAAGAAAAAACGCAAACCCCATTCATATCGTTTGCCCCATTACAAAGTGGGCAAAAGATATGAATAGACAGTTTGCCAAAGAAGACACACAAGCAGCCAACAGATACATGAAAAAATGTTCAGCCTCACTAGTCATCAAAGAAAGGCTTTAATTTTCAAAAATACAAAGGCCCACAGAAAGGTTGAAAGATTCATGGTATCTTGTGTTTTAATTGCAAAGCTTTCATTTAGGTCTTTTACATTTCCTCCACAGCAGATAGTTTCACTTCAAGGCTAATTAGAGACAAAATTAAAGTATGATAGAGGTTACTTACTTCTTCAAGATGTGTCCTCCTCCTTATTCTCCCTATTCCTAATTACACAGAGAACCGATTGGAAATGAGAGGCATGAAAGGCAATGGCATGAGAGTTCTTCATTGTCTGAGAAAAAAGTAGCCCTCATGAGTGACAGGACAGGACAGAACAGCTGTGATCCCTGCAGAAGGGAGGCAGGGGTAGACAAATGCATGCCTGGGATCCATGCTGGGGCCTGCGTGAGCAGTGATTCCTAGAAGCTCTGTGTTCCATGCACTGTGCAACTGTGCGTGGGTTTTTGTTTTCTTTTGTTTGGAGGCAAGTTCTTGCTGTGTCACCACTCAGGCTGCAAGGCAGAGACTGGATCGTGGCTCACTGCAACCTCAAACCCCTGGGCTCAAGTAATCTTTCCACTTTAGCCTCCTGAGTAATTGAGACCACAGATGTGAGCCACCATGCCTGGCCTCACACCTTCCTTTAACCCTAGACCTCCTGCCTTAACAAACTCTATTTGTTAGTGAAAATCGTTATTTATGCACCAACTTAACCTCTAATTTATACCTGATTCCTTTAGCTGCCATCAACTGAAAGAGAGAGAGAGAGAGAGAAATGTGTGTCATTTAATTACAAATACACAATTTTCACTAAAATATCCTCATGTATAAACAATCCAACCCTACAAAAGAGGAAGTGAAATCAAGGATGTTGGCAGATAAAGGGGATGGATTCACATAAACTTTTCCCTGAGCCAGCTCAGCTGCTGATTAGGGATTGGAAAGAGCTGTGGGATGAGTTGGAAGTTTTCTTACAGTTGCTTCACACCACAGTGGGGAGGAACAGGGATTCTGCTTACTAAGACACATCATAAGTTAAGATGACCCATCCCAGGTAAACACATGGCATTACAGCTCAAAAAAAATTGCCTGTCTAAAAACGACTTGCTGAGTCCAGAGGGTAGAGAATAGGGAATGGGGGAAGAGAGTCCATCAAGGTCCAATCAGCAGCCACTCTCAGAGCTGAGACCACTGCAATAAGAGACTGTAACATAGGGCTGGCATGGGGAGGGGACTGGCCCTGAGGCTGTTCCTCTGGCAGAACACCTCTACTGGAGTTCGGGCAGCCTACAGCAGACTGCAAACATGTATCAGGTACATCCATCTCATGGTACTTTCTCCCTGAGGTATCACAACAATGTTATCTGGTACACTAATGCCGATGGGTTCCCAGAACACTGTGGGGGAAGCCTGTACTACAAGGGGCCTGCTCTCCATAAGATAAATTCATTTTTTAAAGTCCCTCCTCCTATTGTAGGAGCCAAGAGGAAGCCAATTTTTTAAATTGGTTTAATTTACATGGAAATACTGAATAAAGTCTAAAAGAATATTTGAGAAAGTATTATTTCTGTTTTTGGAGTTTTATTTTTTTTTTAAGAATTATCATTTCATCCCCCTGTACAGCTGTATGTATTTAAGCCTTGACATGTGTACATGAGAAATTGAGAAGGAGGAGAGGGAGTGGTGTGTGCTCTGTGCTCTCTTCAAACTTGTATAGTAACTAGGTGCAGGATTATGGAGGGTCTGCCTCCAGGTGCCAGGGCAGCCCTTCCTCTAGTGAACCAGGCCCTCAAGAGAATTTATCAGTACTAAGTAAAAATACAACAGACATTGAAAAATGTTTGCAAAGGAAACAACTTAACTGACCATGTAGCTATTGAGTATTTTTCTGGAAGGGCTGTGTTTCATTCCGAAACAAGTTGATAAACTGTAATTTATAGTATGCTTTTAAAAAATTTATAATTGTATTTTTGTACATTTAAAGTATACAGTGCGATGTTTTGATATACATCTACACAGTGAACTGATTACTACAGCCAAGCTAATTAACATACCCATATCCTCACAGTTACCTTTGGGAATGGGTATGTGTGGTATGAACCCTTGAGATCTATTCTCTTAGCAAATTTCAACTATACAATACAATCAGATCAACTACAGATCCCATGCATTAGGTAAGATCCTAGAACTGACTCATCCCACATAACTGAAACTTTGAAGCCTTCGGTCACCGTCTCCCCAGTATTCTTTTCTTCATATGCCAAGCTTCTCCTTCAGGTCCCCAGCCTCTACCTTTCCTGCCCTGACCCCCTGGGACCTCACTAGTTCCTGCCTCTTACAACTCAGAGCTTCCTCTTGGCTCCTACAATAGTAGGGGGGACTTTAAAAAACGGATTTATCTTATGGAGAGCAGGCTTCTTGTAGTACAGACTTCCCCCACAGTGTTCTAGGAACCCATCGGCATCAGCGTACCATATATCATTGTTGTGAGAGGCTGTATTCAGCTTCGGTGAATTTTTTTTTTTTGAGACTCTTTCAACGTGTTTGCCCATTTTATGATGGGTGATTTACAAGCACACCAACCCACACTGCGCTGTGTTCAGCAGTTTTTGACCAAAAATAGCATGACTCCCATGTGCCACCCTCCTATTCCCAGATGGCGCCCCAAGTGATTTGTTTTCTTGTTTCTCTGGATGAATAAAGCCTTCAAAAGGAAACGTTTTGCCGATGTGGAAGAGGTGAAACCAAAAAACGGCAGAAGCACTAAAAGGCCTCAAAATTGACAAGTTCAAAAACTGTTTTAAGCAGTGGAAAAAGTATTTCAACAGGTGTATTGCATCAAACAGAGAGCGCTTTGAAGGTGACTGAAGTTTAAACATGTAAGAATAAATACACAATTTTGTATAAATACATTCTGCGAGGGTTTGGCATCCTACCTCATATATTCACCCTGGCTTCCCACATCTGGCAAACTCACCTTTGAGGAGTGGAAGTGAATGACAAGACAATTCTGGGCATGCCTTTAAGGGATGCTGGGATTCCAGGGTGAGCTACAGGGTGACCTAGAACTGAGCCTTGCACACTTTTGAGTGCAGGGTCACTGCTGCATCCTCTTGCCTCCTTGCTGTCTCCACTAATGATGGGAATGATCTGAATGCCTTTCTAGAATTAGCATTGTAGGATGAGCTTCTGAGTCACCATTTCCTTAGGTCAGAGTCTTGACAGAGCATTCAGGAAATTCCTGGATCCTGGGTTCAGAATCTTGTTGCTCAGGCTATGGTCGTGCTAAGAAAACAATAGGTGCCCTGGCCCCTTAACTTGCTCCGGGGGAAATTGTCTCTCTTCCTAGTGGTCCAGCCCAGGCTCTGCTATGATCTTCACAATTTCTAGGTTGTCCTGCCTCTCGGCTCCTCTGCCACCCCCATTCTACTCAGTCCTTCACCTGGTGCTCTAAGACTCTGCTTTCCTTTGCTGCAGTCCCCAGGCTATAGGACCCATCCTTGTATCTGGTAGGAGAGCTGGTGGAGAAAGGAGGAGGAGAAGGAAAGGGGCATGCTGAATGCTTCACTTCATAGTTCTTCTCCTCCTCACAGTGAAATTGTGGCTGTCCTTGATAGCATAGAGGTTCTAAAGTCAATGAAGAGGGGAAACGAATATTGGGGCAAATAGTGGTTTCATCACAGTATGACTTTCTAGGAAAAAAATGATTGAACTGCTGGTTCTCCAGGAGCAGCATGCCCTAGGTGTGCTACAATATACCTGACAGAATCAGACCTGTGACTTTTATCACAGAAAATGAGGAAGTTATGCCTCTGATGCCACCTCCATGGATCCAGACATGAGGAGATGCCAATGTCCTGGGGTGAAGTTGGAAAAGTCAAATAATTGGTCACCCTGGGGCTCTCCAAAGGTATGGTTCTGAAAGGGGCGCACACCGCATTGTGGGGGTGTTGTGGGACACACGCTGGGAGAAAGCTCACTGACTTGGTCTTGTTTATATAATCGAGCACAACTGAAAATGTCTAAAGGTGGAGCTTCAGCCAAGGAGCTCACCAAACTTCTTTTTGCCTGGATTCCAGACATCATGGTTGGAGCCCCAGCAGACCGGTGCTCTGGAAATTTTACCAGTGGAAGTCTCAGTAAGCTCCAAGCAACACTGGGGAAGAAAGGGCAGGTTGCTCCCCTTAAGGAAGAAGTCCATGCAGGGGGACCTGCGTATCCAACTCCTTTTTCTGACCTCAGCTTAATTTAAGTTCTCGGTGAAGTGCTTCTGTGCACACTCTTTATGATGACTGTTCAATAATCTGCCTTGTTCACTGGTCTAAAAGTTTGACATTCAATGCACAATGCCTATTCCACATAAAATCCTCAGTGATTATTGGATAAATGGATAAATGCAGTAGTCTCCTCACCACTTATCCATGGTTTTCCTCTCCATGGCTTCAGTTACCCGTGGTCAACTAAGGCCTGAAAATATGAAATGAAAAATTCCAAAAATAATCTATAAGTTGTACGTAACTTCTACTACAGCATACTATTTTGATTATTCTATTTGTATTACTAGTTATTCTTATTAATCTTTTACTGCATCTGTTTAAATTAAACTTCGTCAAAGAAAAATCAGTCTATTGGAGAACAATTGCCAATTAGTTTAACTGCCAATGCCCATTCTTTTAAGCCAGGTAATATGGTATGGGTAAAAAAAAAAAAATGGAATGTATAACCTCTAAGGCCCCTCTGGAGGGGGCCATTTACTGTTCTTTTCAGAATTAAGCTGGACTTCCAGGAGTGGAAATGCACCACAGATTCAGCAACACCCCTTAAGCTGACCATCTGGAAAGTCAAAATTTCTCCAGCCCTGCTCTAGAAGCCTGAGAATACTCCAGCCCTGCTTCAGTCACACACTGGAGGTTGACTGATCAACGCACGGCAGAAAATTGAGGATTCAGCTTAAGAACTCAGCGGACATTACTGATAAGCCATTGTTTTGCTTTGTCAACCTTTATATTTGCTAAACTGTTT
>CAUYQG010060493.1:0-34158 GCA_963574415.1 Tarsius wallacei | reverse complement strand
TCTACAGATGCAAGGCAAAACCCATAAAATTACCAACATCATTTTTCTCAGACCTGGAAACAACAATACAAAAATTCACATAGAAACATAAAAGACCACAAATAACCAAAACAATCTTAAACTAAAGAAACAAAGTGGGAGGTATAACACCTCCAGACTTTAACATTTACTATAAGATTACAATATCAAAATTGCCTGGTATTGGTACCAAAAACAGGCATACAAAACAATGGATCAAGATGGAGATTCTGGAAGCAAAATCTCAAATTTTCAACCAACTTATCCTTGACAAAGTCTCCACCAACCACTGGATTAAGGAGAACTAATTCAGTAAATGGTGGTGGGAAAAGTGGCTAAGCACATGCAGAAGATTGAAACAGGACACCTATCTATCACCAGAAGAAAAATCATTTCTAAATCGATCAAAGACCTCAATGTAAAACCTCAAACTATAAGAATCTTAGAAAATGCAAGAGATGCCCTTACAGAAATTGGAATAGACAACCAATACCTGATCAAACCCCAAATGTCTATACCACAAGAGATAAGATAGCAAGTGGGTCTTGATCAAACTGAGAAGCTTCTACAAAGCAAAAGAAACCATTAAGAGAGTGGAGAGAGAGTCCCCAGAATGGGAAAAAAATATTTGCCAACTGTATATCTGAGAAAGGAATTCAAATGTGTCAAAAGGAAAAAAAACAAAACAAAACAGTCCTTTTAAAAAATGGGCAAACATATAAATAGACACTTCTCCAAAGAAGACATATGAGCAGCCAACAAATACCTGAAAAACTGCTCAGCCTCACTAATCATCAAAGAAATGCAAATTAAAACCACACTGAGATACCACCACTCCAGAGATGGCCAGCATCAATAACTCAAAAAACAACAAATGCTGGAGAGGATGCAGGGAAAAATAGAATGCTTCTACAATGTTGGTGGGAGTGTAAACCAGTACAACCTCTGTAGAAAACTGTGAAGATCCCTAAAAGATCTAAAAATTAACCTTCCATAAGACCCAGCAACCCCCTTCTTAGAATATACCCAGAGGAACTCAAATCATTCTACAAAAAAGATACCTGCACACACATGTTTATTACAGCATTATTCACAATAGCAAAAACATGGAATCAACTGTGCTGCCTATCAAAAGCGGACTGAATAAAAAATTGCTCACATACACTATGGAATAATATGCAGCCATAAAGAAGGGCAAAATTATAGACTTTGCAGCAACATCACAGAAACAAAGAACTGAGTACCACATGTTCTCACTCAAAAGTGGACCCTGAACATTTCCTATAGAACTACAAGAAAAGGATTGCCAGTAGCAGGAAACTGTCAGGGAAGGGGGAGAGCACATAACATCAGTAAGAGTACCTGATCTCAAAGTGAGGACCAAAGGGAAGCTCAAACTCTACCTCCTGTACGATGACCACTTATGTACCTAATCTTAAATTGTACCCCACTTATTCAAAAAAAAATCTGGATTCTCAGTCATAACATCTTTTGGAAGATTTAGCTAGAATAAAGTATTTCCTTGGAGCATGTTGTACATTTAAGAATAAACTTTTGTTTTAAAAAAGTTTAAAATGAATTAAATAAAAGATAAATAAAAATCTAGCGTAGGCATACAGCTGAATGTCATTCAGTCTTTTAAGAATAAGGAAATTGTGACATGCCTCATTCCATTTGTGCTGCTATGACAAAAATACCAATGACTGGATACCTGACAAACAACAGAAATTGATTTCACACAGTTTTGGAACAGAGAAGACCAACATCACAGTGCCAGCAGATTGAATTTCTGTGAAGGGTCTGCTTCCTAATTCATCGATGACCCATCTTCTCAATGTGCTGTCACATGGCAGAAGGATCGATGGAGTTCCCTGAGTTTCCTTTTTAGAACACTATATTCCTCTGAAAATTATACTTTTTTCCGTGTTGATTTATTTTTTAAAATAATATTTGGAGGTCAGTAATTTGAGGTAGAACCTATGAGAAAAATATTTTGTCATCTTTCACATGTGTCTCTTTAAAGTCTTGTTAAATGACCACATACAGGTGCACACACACACACACAGGTAAAGTGAGATCTGTAATAGTGATTAGTACCAGCAAAGTGCTAAATCTACATGGAAGAATAGAAAGAACTTTGAGAATTATTTACAAGATATAGTATAATCAAGTATATACTGAGACATCAACATGAAATTAGTTTGGGGGTGGTTCTTGGGGGTATTGAGAAAACAATTGAAAGAAATTCATGCCTTTCTGCCCCAGGAAAACTAAACATAAATATCAAGAGAGGATAGTAGGTTTGGAAATGATGGCAGTTGGTACCATAGGTGTAGCAGCAGAAAACTATGAGATGGCCTAGTCGAGGTAGAGTTTGACAGATTTCTCCACTGTAAATTGAGTCAGTCCCACTCTCTTTTTTTCCCTTGCATATGACACTCATTGAAAATAATTTTCTGCATGAAGGCTGTACTTAAAGAGTGAGGAGTTATACCCTAAAACCGAATGGGCAGAGAGTAGCACATATAATATTTAAAATTTGTCTGCACAGGAGATTTATCTATTCTCCTTTATTTACTTATTTATTCATAATTTATTTATATCAGTATCAACTCAAGAATATTTACTTTATATTTTGGTTAAGGCTGCTGTAATGAATACCTACAAATGTGGAAGTTGTTTTGGAATTGAGTAATGGGTAAAGGGTGAAAGAGTTTTGAGGTGCATACTAGAATATGGATGTTCTAGGTGATTCTCGTGAGGGTTCAGAATGAAAAGAGGAGAGGCAGAAGAAAGCCCTTATCTTCTTAGAGAATATATAAATAATTATAAACAGAATGTTGGCAGAAATACAAATGTTCAAGACTTTACAGGTGAGGCCTTGGAAAGAAATGAGAAATGTCTAATTTGAAACTGAAGAAAAGGCGATTTCTGTTGTCAAGTGGCAAAGAATTTGACTGAATTATTTTCTAGTGTTGTGTACTATAGAGTATGTAATTGATAATATTGGACATTTGGCTGAGGAAATTACTAAACAAAACGTTGGGGGTGTGGCCTCAGTTCTTCTGAGTGCTTTTATTAAAAAGCGACAAAGGTGACTTGAAAAGGGAATTATTAAGCAGAAAGAAAGAAAAACTTGCAGATCTGAAAATTTCTCAGGCTGTTCATCTTGCAAAAAATAAGAAAAGTGTATTCTGAAGAGAACCCCAAGAATGCTGCTGGACTAGCACTTGTTAAAGAGATTATAAAACTGTATGGAGAAAAAAATGCTGCCAAATTGAAATGAAGGGAACTGACATAAGATGAAACGGAAGAGAATGGGGAGCTTAGATTCCACAAAAATCAAGTGTGTTATTTCTCAAGAAAAGAGATGCATGACCCCCAAAAGCCAGAAATTATTAGCGCTATCTTCTTAGTTTTGGAATCCCTTCTGGGTTTCCAAAGACCAGAAAGCCTCTTCTCAGAGGCTTGCAGGTAGCACCTCCACCCAAAAGAGTCTTGGAATCAGATTACTATCTCAGTGGGTCTGAAAGGCAGAACACTGAACCAAAGATAATTATTTTGTATATGCAAAATCGAATAAAATTTGCCTTGCTAAGTGTTTGACTTGCTTGAGACCTATCAGTCCCTTCCTGCTTCCAATCTCTCTCTTTTGAGATGGAAATGTCCATCCTATGCCTGTCCCACAATAGAATTTTGCAAGCACACACCTTGTCTGATTTTATGGTTCGCAACTGTAGAGGAATTTCGTCTCAGGATAAACAGTACCTTGAAGGTCATCCATTTCTGATTTAGATATTAAATGGGACTTTGAACTTCAGACTTGAGAGTTGATGCTGGAATGGTTTGAGCCTTTGAAGTATTAGGATGAAATGAATTTATTTAGTATGTGAGGACATAAACATGGGGGGCCAGGAACAGTAAGCTATGGGTTGAACTGTATCCCCCTAAATTTACAGGCTGAAGCTATAACTTATCCTTCCCCCTTACATGTGACTGTAATTGAAAATAAGACCTTTAGAAGATAATTTGGGTTAAATGATGTCATAATGTGGCTATAATGATAGGATTGATGGCCTTATAAAAAAGAGGAAGATAATGTCTCTCTTCAAAGATTATGTCTTACTCTTCCCCCCCCCCACCCCCACGTCATGTGAGAACACAGGGGGAAGGCATCTGTCTATAGTCCAAAAAAAGATATATCACCAGAAACTGAACTTTGTTGACTGCTCAATTTGAACTTTCCAGACTTCAGTCTGCGAGAAAATAAATGTTTACTGTTTAAGCCATTCAATTTATGTTATTTTGTTATGACAGCCCTAGCAGACTAACAGGTTTAAACTTCAATACAACTTATTTTGTGCTCAAACTGTTCTTTGGTCACTAGGAACTCTTTCAATTGACTCCAAAATTCTTTTAAACACTCTCATTAATGTGTGCAGGATGTGTGTGTGTGTGTGTGTAAGGTAGTATAATGTTTTCTTATTTTCTGTCCTTACAAGATGTTCCAAGCGTTATACTTCTTGCCAAAGTCCTAGAATCAATCATTTCCTCAAGGAGTCTTGGTTTTTGTATTGAAGAATGGTATTAAACCAATCTTTCAGTGATAAATATGTTCATTGCTCCTAAACTATCTTTAGCTTGGGGCTCTATCAGCTGATAGAGAACAAAAATGCATGTAATCTATGTATATTCTCTATGTAATCTATATATCTATGTACAAGCATATGAGTTTACAATGATGTCACCAACTCTAATCCATTACTTTGTATGTTTTTCTAGCCTCTTGCTTATACACAACTTTCCATTTCAACAGCGAGAAACATGGTTCCCACTAACCATCATCCATTATTTAATTGTTAAATACCTGTATAGAAATTAATCATTAATCTTACTCCTGAGGAATAGTTTTATCAAGTATAGAGTAGTTGTACAGTTTATTTTGCCTTTGGACTTGCAGATTTTACTCATTTATAAAGTTACTGAGGTAAGAACATTCCCCCCCCATCCTTTCAGAAGTCTTGTTTATCTGTAATAAAGTTAGATTTTTTAGTCACATTCTGCATTTCATCCTGAGACTCCTTGAACTCTAAAGTGACATGTTATTGCACAGATTAAGATTTATGTTTTATACCGTAAAGTTTTGCAAATATAAATGCCTTTATTTACTATTCCAATACCAACAGAATAGTTTTTCTACCTTAAAAAGTTTACCTAGTGCTTTTCCTATTCACCACCTTCCCACTCCCCAAACCTTGAAAAACCAGTGATCTGTGTGTGAACCATCTGTAGAGTGTAGTCATTTTCAAACTGTCATAAAACTACAATTATATAAATTATTATATACTATGTAGCTTTTTTCAGACTGGCTTCTTTTATTTATCAGTATGCACTTGAGTTCCATTAGTATCTTTGGTAAGCTTGATATTATATATCTTATTGTTGAATAATATCCCATCATATACCACGATTTGTTGATCTGTTCATCTATTGACAGACGTTTTGATTACCGAAACTAAAATTTTTTATGATAATAATAAAGATGGTAGAAATATTCATTTCCCAGCTTTGTGTGAACATTATTTTTAAAAGCAAAAGAAGCATGATTACTGAATCTTATATTAAGAATATGCTTATATTTGTAAGAAAACCGCTAAATTATCTTTCGAAGTGGGTACACTACTTTCATTCTTATCAGCAAGAATGATAATTCTTCTTGCTTTACATCCTTGGTATTTGTCAGACTTTCAGATTTTAGCCATTTTTATAATTGTGTAGTAGGATCTCATCATTGTATCGATTTGCAATTCTCTAACAAAAATTATGTTGAGTATTTTTATAAGCTCGTTTGTAATCTGCATATCTCCTGTTGCTTATTTTTAATTGAGTGGTTTTCATATTGTTGAATTTAAATAGTTCTTTGTACCATTTGGTTGTATGTCCTTTATTAAACGTGTGTTTAGTGAATATTTCTCATGGTCTGATTTGTTTAAAATGTATTCTCTTATATTTTCTATTGCAAAGAATAAAAAGTAATTATAGTAATTGTCAATTTATTGTCATATAATTTGTGCTATTTGTGTTGTATTTAAAAACTAATTGCCAAACCTAAGGTGGTGTAGATTTTTTCCATTTCTTCAAGATGTCATATGGCTCAGAATGTGGTATATCTTGATGGAGCTTCCAGGTGAGATTAAGAATAATATGTTTTCTACTGTTGTAAGACTGAACAATTCTATACAATTTTATTACTGCCAATTAGATCAAATTGAGTATTAAACCAATGTTATATAAATGACATTTCTGTTTGGGAAGTATTTTTGGCCTGTCTTCAAAATCACTGGTTCTTTGCTTGGTCTGGTCCAGTTTACTAATGAGCTCATCAAAGGAATACTTCATGTCTGTTACATTGTTCTTATTTTCTAGCATTTCCTCTTGATTCTTTTGTAAAATTTTCATCTCTCTGTTCACATTACCAACCTGTTCTGACATGTTGTCTCTGTCTTTCATGAGGGTCCTTAACATATCAATCATATTTGATTTGAATTCCATGCTTTATCATTGTAACATCTGTGTTACATTTGAGTCTGGTTTTGATGCTATTTGTATCTCTTCAGACTTTGCCTTTGCTTGTACTTAGGTGTGTCTTATACAATTTGTTGAAAGCAAGACTGCATAATGGGTCATCTAATTTGAAGTAAATAGGTCTTTATTATGAGGATTTACATTATACTGATCATTAGATCATTATACTGAACTAATGTTTGTTGTAGATATAGGTGCCATAGGCTTCAAATTGCCTTAAGGTCCTTGTCTTTTGTGTCTGTCTTTTTAACTTTGAACTTTCCTAAGTATTTTTCCTCAGAGAGAGTCTGCCTCTTACAGCTATTTCACTTGTAACTTACTGCTATCGCAATGAGGTTCTTCTGTTTTGATGGCAGAATATGAAAGAGAGGAGCCATTCTAAATCTTATGATTAAATCTCAATCTATTTGTGGGTCAGTGTCTCCGGAATGTGCCATCACAAATGTTTAAAATAACCTCTTCTCACTTTAGATGAGATAGAAGTCCAGAGGGAGCTTAAGTAGAAGTAAATCTTTTCCACAAGTTGGGCATGGCTTTTCTCTTGGAAAGCAGGTGTTTTGTATGGAAAAACCTTTGGGTGTATTTCCTAAAATGATTATAATCCCCTTTCCCTGTTGAATAAATGAGGATATCTTTCTTTGGTTATCACCTTGCAAATCTGGTTTGGGTCCCACAAATGTGTGGGAGGCAAAACCCACATATGTGTGGGAGCCCTAACATGGCTGCTGCCCCTAGATTTTCTTACTGCCATATTCATTTCCACGCAGTTTGTAGCAATTCATCAAAATTATCATTTCACTGTTCTTAACAATTTTCAGCGGTGTCTCTCTGTGTATGTCTGCTTATTCAGATTTCTGCAAATTCTTTTCTCTGATGGATCCGGATAGAAGACACAAGTTACTGATAGCAAAATTAAAAAGTATATGTTATCACAGTTCCTAAGCACGTTAATGGGATAATAACTATTATAAACAATTATATGCCTACAAAACTTATAACCTAGATAAAATGGATAAATTCTTTGAATGACAAAATCTGTCAAAAGTCACACAAGAAGAACTAGATAACCTAAATATGCAGATTCAGATGAAAAGAAATTGAATCAATAAATAATAACTTTCAAAACAAAAAAAGACCAGGCCTAAATGGATTCACCAGTACATTCTACAAAACATTGAAAGAGGAAATTTCACCATTTCTCTATGATCTCTTCCAGAAGATACAAGTAGAGGGAATACTTCCAAACTTTTATGAAGCTAGTATTACCCTAAAAACAAAACTAGTCAAAAAATTACAAGGAAAAAAACCCTGCATTCCATTATGCTTAATGAATATAGATGTAAATGTTCTCAATAATATATTAGCAAATTAAATCCAACAATGTACAAAAATAACTATATACCACAACCAAGTGGGATTTATCCCAGGTATAAAAAGATAGGGATGATGATTTTGAAGACCTTTACATGTCCTGGTTTTAACTGAAAATATCTCATGTGATTTCAATTTTTATTGTCATGATGTTGGGCACATTTGATATCTCTTGTAGCCATTTGGATATGGAAGTTCTATGTATGTGTGTAGAAGACAAAAGGCCAAAGGAAAGAAAATTTGTGACACATTTTATATATGTAGTTTGTAATTTTAAAGAAGTGGGGTACAATTTCAGGATTAGGTATATAAGTGGACATCACACAGGTAAAGTTGGGGACCCCTTTGATTTTCACTTTCCCTGGTTTGAGATCAGGCACACTTTTTGTTGTTATGTCTCTCCCCCCACCCTGGCAGTATCCCACTACTGTCAATTCCTGTGCAACACATATTAATGATAAAAAAATGCAACCAAAATAAACACAAGCCAGTAAGAGAAAAGACAAGCAATCCAATAAAAAGATGCTCTTAATGTAATTTATTTCTATGCCATTCATATCTAATGCCCATATATGCAAAATATGCCTGAATCTATACACAACTTATTCTGTACTTCTATTATCTACAGAAAACGTTATCATCTTTAGGAGGTATAATTACCTCCAAATTTAGTGTTGTTTCCAAGCCTAATTCTAAAATTTCCATTTTCCACAATTAGCTGAGTGATTTTAAAAGCATAAATATTATGAACTTCTCAGCTTAGAACTCTTCAGCAATTTTCAACTGTACATAAGATAATGTCCAAAATCCATATCATAGTATCCGAAGCCTAATATATTGTCACTCGCCAATATAACTTCTTACACTAACTCCTAATCATGTATTATGCCATATCAACTCTACTTCCATGTTGTTTTTCACACGCGCTGACTAGTATGCCTGCCTTATATTATTTTCTCAGCCTGAAATTATTTTAGCATCCTGAGCTCTTTCTTGTCATTGAAATTTCAGCTTTGATATCATTTACTAAGAAAGCTCTCTTTTTACCATATAATTTAACATAATTTTTTATGCCAATTCAAATGTTTACAGCTATAAGTAAGGGAAACTCTTATTCAAGTAACTTAAATCATAAAAATAATATGCAATTTCAGTTGGTAGGAAATCCTGACTCTGAATATAATTTTTGAAGTGATTGTGAATCTTCAGAGACTCCATTTTTCCCCCCATTTCTGCCAAATTATTTTTATGGCATCGGCCCAGTTAGCACTAAAGAGAGGGACATTACTGCTGAACAGACAATCAGTGAGACCAGCCAACTGCAATTCCCCCTACAGTCATGTCTTTTCTCACACCTATCCCTCCCCCCCCAGCCAAGTTGGAGTCTTACTCTGTTGTCCAGGCTGGAGTACAGTGGCACACTCAGGTGACTATAGCCTTGACATGCTGGACTTTGGCGATTCTTCCACCTCAGTTTTCCAAAAAGTTGGAACTACAGGCATGCACCACCATGCCCAGCTAATTATTTTTTAAAATTTACTGTTGAGACGAGGTCTTACCAAATTGCCCAGGCTGGTCTCAAACCCCTGGGTTCAGGTAATCCTTTCACTTCCACCTCCTCAATGTGATAAGAGTATTGGCATGAGCCACTACACACAGTCAGTGTTTTTTTCTAATAAAACATGTTATTTCTTAAGCTAGCATTTGCTACTATTTAAGCATTTTCTCGTTTATTTTTTCCAAGGAAAATTATATAATCATAAAAATTACAAATTTGGGGACTTTTTTGCTTAAGTTGAATTCTTGACTCCACCTCTTTTTATCTGTTTGACCAATTTTTATTTAATCTCAGTGCTTCACTTTTTTATAGTAAAATAGAAATATATAAGAGCTGTATCAGGGTCCAATATATATATAATTTCTGTAAAGCAATGGTTTTTTGTCTCCCTCTTCACAGCCACACACAAGCAGGTAGTAGAACATAAGTTCTAACAGAGAAAGGTTTACTAATATGACTTTGTACAGAAAAGAGTTAACATAGAAGACTTGAGATTGTTATCCTTATAAAAATTTTTTGTGAGATAGGCTCTTGTTTGGTATTTGGAGACTTGGATTTTGAAAGGATTCCCACAATTTCATCACTGGCAAATCTGGCTCACTCAGCATACAGTATGCTGGCATTATACTTTATGCTGAATACTTGTTTTACTTCTTGGAGTCTGAAATTTTGTGCATGTTAGGAAAAGAGAGCTTTCATGAGGAGCACCCAATAAAAACCCTGTACAACTGAGTCTTTAATGAGCTTCCCTGGTAGATAGAAAATATTTCACACATATTATCACAACTCTTTACTGTAGAAATTGTATTCTGTGTGATTCCACTGTTAGAAGACTCTTTGTGGTTTGTACTGTTTTCTTTGAACTTTGCATTATGCCACTCTTCCCTCTGCTGGATTTTCTTTGTTTCTTTTAGCTGCAATAAATCATAACAATGAGTGCAACCATATATTGTGAGTCCGCCCAGTAAATCACAAAACCTGAGAGTGGTCTTGGAAGCCCTAATACAGACTTGTTTACCAAATTCTAAAACAGTGGCTGGATCACAGTGGATTCTCAATAAAATTTGAATAAATTAGTGAACTAGTAAATGGGTAATTATAACTTCACATATTCACACACATTGGGGGAAGTAAAAAAACCTTTGGCACACACATGAATATATTTCATATGAAAATAATCAGGAATTCCAGGAAGACAAAATGGACCACTGTTTCTGCTCCATGGGTGTGTCCAGCACAGTTTCTCATTCTCTATCCACTTTGGAAATATCAATTTTCTAAATTAATGTTTTTTATGTATTTTTAGCCTAAATTTTAATAGTTTCAAGATTAGTCCACAAAATACTGTTTGTTTTTCCTTTCTGTTGAAATTTCCTAATGCAGTGTTTGGAAAAGAGTAATTACTCACTGAAAAAAAGTTTAGAATCATGGCCACTATCTGGTAGGTAAGGTCTCTTGAAATAGATTTCCATTTGAAAAACATAAGCCAAGTATTTAACTTGAAGATGACAATTTAAGTCTTAGCACATTTAGTTCATTTATTCTGTGACTTTGCTTCCTTTTCTGTACATTGTAATTATGTCTTTGTCTCTGAATCTGCAGGTTCTGCATTCATGGGTAGAGAGATCTGACTGGAGAACTTGAGCATCATGGATTTGGGGTTATGCGGGGATGGGGGAGGTGTCCTAGAACCCATTCTCCATGAATCATGAGAGGACTGAATGTAGGTATAGGGCACTTGTAAAAATTAAACAAAATAGTATAACTCGGAAAAACAATTTTGCAAGCACTTTGGAAAAGCTAAATATTATTATCACAATCTAAGAGAGTAGTAAAATATGAAAAAGCAATGTCTTATACAATTGTTCAAGGGCTTGAATGCTAAAGCATATGACAGTAATAAAATTTTTAGCAGAAAAGTGGTATAATTATTTGGGGGATTTTGAGAGATTTTTCTTTTTTATAGCCAAATATTATCGGAGCAAAGAGAGTCTAGAAAAAAAGTTATAAGTTTACTGCAGAAATTTCGATGAAAATAAATATCAATGATGATTACAAGATTTAACTCTAATGTGACCACTGTTTACTATATGCACTGAAACATCCTATATACTCCATGAATATATGCAATCATGAAATTTTATGTCTTAATTTTAATAGGTTTTGGGGGTAAATTTTCTTTGTAAGAGAAGTGCACACACACACACACAAAACTCAACTGGATAATGCCCTTTAAGAATGTGTCCATATTCATAACTTATATTAATTTAGTCATTCATTTTCAGCTAAATAATATTCTGCTCATTAATTTATACTACTCTGCTTAGCATAATTATTTCTTTAAACATTTTTAAAGTTAAAATAAAAATTCTACTATACTTCAAGATGTTTGTTAATAACTATTTGGGGTTATACCATTTGTTTCTTTAAATAATCTATACACTTTTTGGACAAGGGTTTTCAAACAGTCCACATTCAACAAATAATTTTGATGGAAAGAAGAAAATGAACAAATAAATGACCCACTTAATCTTTTATGATGAGGAATCAATATATTTTAACCATATTTTAACAATATTTCAGAAGTTAAAGCTACATTATTGTGAAGAAAGTCCAGCATTTTGGTTTTGAAAAATTAATTAAAAATAGATTATACTTTGAAGAAAAAAATTAGCTCGATTATTTTTGTGAGGTATTATTTTAAGGTCATTACATTTAATAGCTTTTCAGTATTAAAATGTCACTTTTTCTTTTTTTTGCATGTTCAACTGTTTGAGAAAAACAAGCTGAAAGTCGAATATGGTAACATTTTTTTTCACCTAATTCAAAAGGCCTCTGGAAAGTAATGAGATTTATTCTATAAATTACTTTATAATTGTTCTTTGACCACACTGTGATATTTGATAATGTCAGAATAATTTTGCTTTAAGGAATGTGATTTTAGCCCCTGAGAAACATTCATTACTCTTCCTAAATAAAGAGCCTTTTATATATTCTGTGTAAACTTAGGGAATATTTTTAAGGTTAATTAATCTGTCTCTGACAACTGAAGAAAACTTTTAAAAACAAATTACTCATATATTCAGGTCAGTTTGCTTTTGCTAATATACTGACACAAGAAAAATATCACCTTCATACAATCATATTTGAAGAAAATTACTTCTATTTACTCTCAAATCTAAGCTATATCTCTATTGTGTAATCTCTTTTCCAATGTGCTTTCTTCAAAACCTTGTGTCAGAAAATGTGCTAATCAATTTAACAAATGCTTCATTTATTCTAAAAAGAATAAATACATTATTTGTTTTGTTGAAATTTTATCTGCTAATGCTCTTCTGTATAGTAGAGTAAACTTCCCAAGGCTTTGAAGACAGCTGTCTGTAAAGATTCGTAATCCATAGGAAAAGCTCTAGAAGGGTTATACCAATCTGTTCATTTGGAGAAAGTAATGAAATGCAGAGGGGAGTAAGGTGAATGTGTGTGGGCTTTTATTTTTCACAATATATATTTTTGTGTTATTTATGTATCATATTATCACTTTTCACCTTGTTCTGTTTAGTGTGAGGATTTATACATATATTTTACATTTATTATTTGTATACATTTTTAGAACAAAGATGTAGAAAATTCCTTCTCCCTTCACGCTCTAAAACGATGCCCATGGCCAATAATAATCATACTCTAACTGCGTTAATAATTACAGGTGGGTCCCAGGATTAAAAATGCAAGCATTAAGTTCATAAAACACTATAATGAAGTATATACTTTAGTTGAAGTAATATTTTAAAAATTTATATATATATATATATATTCAACAAGTGATTATTAAGGATATTTATATGCCAGATACCATTACCACTCTAGGTGCTTGATACACATCAATGAACAGGATAGAATGTCTTCTTTGGTGAAGAAGGATTAAGACACAAATGTATACATGAATCATTGGACAAAAGAGTTGCAGGGGGAGATGGATTCTACGGAAGAAATAAGCCTGAGTAATGAGAAGGAAAGTGACATTAGACAGCTTTAGGTTGGAAGATAAAGTGAGGCCTTTGAGAAATGATAACTCATGTGAAACCTTAGTGACATGATGAAATGTAGAGATAGAGGCTGAGAATACCAGGCCAAGGATGTAGCCTAGTACATATGTTGTGAGACACAGTTCCATGATACAGACATATTTAAAGTTTAAATCAGCTTTACTCTTCCAGAAATGGACAGAAGATCACTGGGCCTGGAGTATGAGAAAGCAGAGGAGAAGTTGAAGTGGGGTGCCCGTGTCATTTAGTGAAGCAAATCACACAAAAAATAACACTGACATTTCCAATTGTATGACTTATTTAAAAATAGCAGTAACATTTGCTTCCTACTTTATCTAAAGGTTTTGAAGACCTTTTGATGGTGTTTGTTGGGAAGAGCGTACAATTTTGATATGTATCATGATTTTAAAGACACTCTTTGATATCTTTGTAAAATAGAGGCAAATATAAAAACTGAAACTTTTCTGGTTCTCTTAGTCAATCACTGACAAATGTAAAATCATTTGCTGGTTGATAAACTTATTCTAGTCTTCCATTTTAGTTCAAGGGGACTTCGGTTTTCTCTTTTTAGATTATACAGTAGAAGTTATAGACGTCTCTTTTGGGTATACTCTTCATGACTTATACAAATCATTTATGTACACATGTTGCAGATAGTTATGTCTGTAAGATAAAAAATAATTTGTTGCAGGAATATTCTCTGTGTACAACAGCAAATAGCATTTTAATGTCATTGTTGAACAGATGTTGATGACCTTTATGGGAATATTTTTAAAGTTTTTTAAAAGGAATTTTGAAATAACATTTTATGAATAAAAACTCTCAATATTATAAAAATGCAAGGTAAATGTCACATTAATACAAGGGAGAGATGGGCAGTTGCCGGGCACTGCAAGGGGAGACAGGGAGGGAGGAAGTGGGAACAAGTCACAACACAAAGAAGGGAGAGTGAGGACTAGTTGGAGCCCAGACTTCACCTGCATGCAGCCTACTTGTGTAGTTAATCCTCACTTGTAACCCACACCTCTGTAATAAAATAATATTTAATATATAAAAAGTAAATGTAAAAGTTTTAATCAGATTCTGATAGAATTTAATTTTTATGAAACTTGGTACCACACATATAGATTAGGTGAAATACAAAGGACTAATACATTACAAAAATACTTCTGAAAATGAATAAATAAATTAGGGCAATTTAAGCCACATATCAAGTCTTATAGCACCTAAGAGTTGCATTGCCAAGGGTGTTTGGTGGTGTTTGCTAATTTCTTCAATGTAAAAGCACCATGGTCTATTTCTAGCTATCAGAGTGGCATTGCTGAATGTGGACTTGAAAAGAAATACACTCAATTGTATCTCCCAAGATGGTGTCAGGCTGGCCCAACACATTACCAAGTTATATAATATAGAAGAATCTTTAGACATATACATAGGAAAATATGTTCAAGATTCATGGCAGCATTTTAACTTAACAAAAACGTAAATATAAACTCAGTTTTATCCACAAAATGTGGCAGATTTGTACAACAGAATATTATACAAGACTGAAAAAATTGGTCCGGCGTGGTGCCTCATGCCTATAATACCAGGACTTTGGAAGACTGAAATGAGAGAATTGCCTGAGCCTATGGGTTCTAGACCAGTCTGGGCAACTTGGTGAGACCTTATCTCTATAATAAACCCAAAAAACATCTATCCTTCTATCTTTCTGTCATCGATCTATTTATCTTTCTGTCAATCTATGCAGAGATACACATACTCTTAGGTTCTTCTCTGCATGCAACTATAAAATAAAAACAAAAAATCCAGTACTATGTTTATTTGTAAAAGCACTAAAAATCTCATTTAATGTTTTCCTGAAAGTGTCAGTCATTATATGTCAAGGAAGCATTGGAATAAGGTGTGCAAATATTGATCATGATAAAATATAATATCAATGCCTGTAAATCTGCAAATTCTGGGGAGAATAAAGAATATTAGAAAATGATGCTGTCAATAAGCCAATTCTCTTTAAATGTAAAGCAATTACAAAATAAAGTTGTAGTTTAATTATTCAAATTTCTTAATTTCTACTTAGTGAAAATTATTAAAATTTTTTTAGAAGAATTAAGCATTTGAGATAGCAGGAGGCTTATGAAAAATTAATGCTAGAACCTTTTAGTTATGTTTTTTAACATGCTTTAGTTATTAAAGATGATATCAGCACAGAAATAAACACATTAATCAAAAAAGAAGTATGCAGATGAACTTTATGATAAAGTTGGAATTTCCAAACATCAAAAAACAAAAATGAATTGAGTTTTGAAAAAAATATTAATCTATTTTTAAACCTCATGCATTATTTTACATTAAATTTCATATGGAAGAAAACTTTAGATAAAAAATAATAGAATGACATCAGCAAGATGACTGACTAGACAGACACACAACACTCATCCTCCCCACAGGAAAGAACAAGGCAGCTACTAAATGGATAAGATTGAACTGGGAGCTGGGCTTGGTGGCTCAGCCTGTAATCCCACGCCTTGGGAGGCTGAGGTGAGTGGATTGCCTGAGCCTGCGGGTTCGAGACCCTCCTGAGCAACTTGGCGAGACCTCATCTCTACAATTAATCAAAAAATTAGCCGGGCATGGTGGTGCACGCCTGTAGTTCCAGCTACTTGAAGGCTGAGGCTGAAGGATCGCCGGGAGCGGCCACTGCACTCCAGTCTGGGCGACGGAGTGAGACTCCAACTCAAAAAAAAAAAAGATTGAACTGGGGTTTCAAAGGGAGGGTGTTGAAATGGAGACACACTTATGGTGATTGAAAGTCCAGACAGACAGCATGGAAGCACCTGGCTTCTGCAGCCCAATTTCCCAACCAGGAGCAGATCTGCCAGAGTTAGAAGGGACTTCCCATTGTAGAGGAAAGGTGAGTAGAAGATCCCCAGCAGTCTCTGTTACCACTGCAAATACCTGCAGTCCTAACTATGGGAAAATCTCACAGTCCTCACAAATCCTGAGTCCATAAAAAGCTGCCAAAAAATCACCCAGCTGCATTGCTCTGGATTTCCCCACCCACTTTCTGTAAGCCAAGCTGCGGGAAGACAGTACCATCTTGAGAACAAAACCATGTCTGGAGTGTGCCCTGCTCTGGGGATCAGTAGCCATAGTACCTCTCCAGCACTAGGGCACCATCTTTTTTTTATAACAAACCTACACCCAGTGACTGTATGCCATAACTGTTGGAGTCCTGCTCCGGAGGGTTCACGGGGACCCGGGAAGGAGGTGTGACAAGGCAAAGGAAGAGTTGAGACCAGAGTTTCTTCAGGAACTCTGGTAAATTTTCATAAGCCAGATATCATTTATTTATAATAAAATCACACTCATGAATTGGTCACTTTGTGGTTATACAGTCACAAGCTGACGTCATTTCTTGGTTACAGTCACTGTACATTTCCACAAAAAATTCTTACATGGTATAATTTCAAAGCTAATGATTAATACATGTTGCTTGAAAACGTCAAAGCCTAAAACTTATTTTTGTGGTTGTCACCATTACTACATGCTAAACTCTTAACCTTACTAACTTAACCTTATATCTATAAAATTTATGAAACTTATCTTATTCTAAGCTAAGAAATCAAAAGGTAAAAAGGGTATAAATTTAAACATATGTGATTTTTTACCAAACTCTGTCTCTAATGGCTTAACACCTTAAATTCTAACTATTTTAAGCAAGCATTTTTTAAAGGTCAAATAGAGCTGTCAATTATATCTGGTCTCCCAGTCTTCAATATAGCAATAACTGCACTTTATTCTTATGACATCTGGCTAGCTTTTGGGCTTTTGGCATAAGACACCAGGATGGGCTGTTACATTTAATTCTTTCCCATAGGGGCAAGGTATTCCAACTTACTCTTTTGCCGTCAATCCAGGCCCATCTAACCAAATCATCATCATCTGCACCTGTATAAGGACGAGGAGGATCAAGTCAAGATAAATTTTCCATACTACTTTTGCTTCTAGGGGCCCACCAAATTCTGTCACTAATTTTCTATTCTACATGAGAGCCTGCTTTTACATTAGGCAGGAGCTTTACATTATTATTTTTATTTTGTAATGCTTCTGATTTATGACTAGATGGGGGATTGTGAAATCTGAAATTACTTGTTTGTGTAGGGGTCTCAGTTTCAATCATTTCTCGATATCATGATTTTAATATAAAATCTTTAAAAGTTTCATTTGCCATGCAGTTAGTAATGCACTTTTTATCAGGAACTGTTACAGCAGTTGATCCAGTAACTTTCTGGGTCATGGTGACATTTTCTTTCATTATTTGTATTTCCTGAGGCATAGCCAGCATTGAGACATTAACTTCATTGAGAACATTGTTATCCTTGACTTTAGGCACAATGTTTTTTTCTCAGGGGGAGGCTGATGTACATTATTCCCGAGAAACCCAAGCATAACATTATAATGGGAATAACTAGGCGACCATGAGTCACAGGGTAATCATGAAGAACTTTCCTCAAGACTTTCCGTGGGGCTTTGCCACATACACAGAACCCCACTGGGGCTTTGCCTTCCAGAGGGGTGTCTTCATTCAGTTCCCATGTTAAGTCCTGGATTGTCATGGCCTCCGCCACATAACCTCAGTATTATGGAGCCCAGGATTGGATATGACTCTAGTCCTGCACATCAGGAAAAGCAAATCCCACTGCCCTCACTTTCAACTGGAAGAACAGTCTGCCAATCCTGCCCAGAGTGACCCCACTCTTGAGCTGGTCAAACCACTAAGCATTTGCTTTTGAGCAGAAGAGCCCCTTGAACCTCTAAGCAGCTGACAAGCTCCTCAGCCAGTGTAGTGACAATATGCTCATGTTCAGGGCCTGAAAACAATCCTATAGTACCTCATTTTCTGCAGACAATCACCTGTCTTGCCCAACAGGCCTGAATCTGCAAACAGGGTCAGAGAAAAACAAAACAAGACAAACAAACAAAAAAACGCTGCAGGCCACCTCTGACAGACATGCGCTCAGGCCAGCCAAGCAGCCATGTACTCATGCCCCAGAACTGAGAAATACCCCTGTGGGTTGCCTTGACAGACACAGCTCCAGGCCCTCTAAGCAGTTGTGTACCTGTGTCTGGAGCTTGAGAAGTAATCTGTGGGAAACTCCTGGCAGAACTTCCCCCAGACCAACCAAACAAACTTGCACTCATGTCCTGAGCCTAAGAAGCATTCTTATGGACTGCTCCCAACAGACATGCCCCAAGGCTGAATAAGCAGTTGTGCCTCCATATCTCGAGCCTGAGAAAAAGGTTTATAAGCCACTCCCAGCAGTCACACACCAAGACCAGCCAAGAAGCTGTGTGATCATGTTCCAGACCTGAGAAACAGCTCCACAGGCACTTGCATCCTGGGCTTAAGAACTATCTGTGCAGCATTCGCATGGCAGGCATGCCCCTAGACTGGCCTATGATCCCAGTCACAGTAACAACCTCATTGCACCAGCCTAAGCCCTAAATTAACAGACCCACCATATGCATATATGTACCCCCAACCTGAGAAACAGCTTGACAAGCCCACCTCTAGAAATGCCATATCACCACTGCTACCACCACCACCACCACCACCACCACCACTACAGATTCTCTCAGCTTAGGCCACTGAGTCACTTACAAACATCACTAGTGAAGATTATACCTGAAAACCTGCATTAAGGCTACCTTATTGTATCCACATAGAAAAAAAGCCAGCATACCCTTCTGAACCAACACCCCAAGATACTTTATGCAAATATGTCTTTCCCTCCAAAATTTACTCCATAAAATTTGGTAAGGTAAATTTTCCACCAGATGCAGAGTAATCAATATGGACCCATAAAACATGAAAAAACAAGGACACGTGGCACCTCTAAAGGAACATAATAATTCTTCAAACCCCAGTAATTAAGAAACGTATAAAATGACAGAAAAAGAATTCAAAATAATAAGCTTAAGGAAACTCAGTGAAATACAAGAGAATAGAGATAAACAATTCAACAAAATCAGTAAAACAATTCATGATTTGTTGAGAAATTTAATTAAAGATTTAAGAAAAACCAAATAGAAATTCTATAGATGATGAATTCAATCAATAAGATACAACTGAGAGCTTCAACAATAAATTAGTCCAATCAAAAGGACACTCAAGAAGGAAAATGAGAAGACAATAGCTGAAAACTTCTCAAGACTTGGAAAAGAGATGGATATACAGATTCAGGAAGATTACAGAACGTAAAATAGATTCAACCCAAACAGGATGTTGTTGAGGCACATGACAAACAAATTGTTAAAAGTCAAAGACAAAGAAAAAACTTTAAAAGCGGCAGGGGAAAAATGTCTTTACAGATAAAGGAATGCTCATTATACTATCAACAGATTTCTCAACTTGAACTTTACAGTTCATGAGAAAATGAGATAATATATTCAACGTACTGAAAAAAAAATTGTTGGCCAAAAATATTATACTCAGCAAAGCTGCCCATCAAAAATTAAGAATAAATAAAATCTTTTACCAGCAAACACAAACTTTGTCACCACTAATGTAGTCTTACAAGAAATGCTAAAGGAAGTCTTACATCTGTAAGTATAAAAACAACCACCACCATGAAAACATGCAAAATTACAAAACTTACTGATAAAGCAAATACAGAAAAGAGAGGAATAAAACTTTATCATTATAGAAAACCTTCCAATCACAAAAATGAATAATAAATGAGAAGGTATAGAGCAATTGTTATACAAAACAACCTAAAAAAATCAACAATTGACCAGATTAAGTCCTTTTCAATCAGCAATAACTCTGAATGTAAGTATATTAAATATATATCTAAAATATACAGACTGGCAGAATGGGTTTTTTAAAAAGACCCAACTATATGCTGCCTGCAAGAAACTCACTTCACCTATAAAACACACATAGACTAAAAGTGAAAAAATGGAAAAAAAAGATATTTCATGCAAATGATCACCGAAAGTTAGAAGGGTAAGCTATAGCTATATCAGAGCAAATGGACTCCCAAGTCAAAAAGTATAAAAAGAGGCAAAGATTAATATGTAATAATAAAGAGATAAATTTAACAATTGAATATAATAATTGTAAATACATATGTTGCCAACCCTAGAGCACACTTATATAAGCAAATATTATGAGCCATAAAGTGAGAGACAGACTCCAATACAATAATAGTTGGAAGCCACAATAAATGAATCCAGTAACATTTTAGAATACAAAATCAACATACAAAAAAATCAATAGTATATCTATACACAGCCAACAAACTAAAAGAGAAAACAAGAAGACCATTTACATTAAGTACAAAAATAAAATCAAATATTTATATACAGATTTAACCTAGGAGATGAAAATCCTTTACATGAAAAATAAAAAAGCTCTAATAACAAAATTGAATAGGTTACAAATAAATGGAAACATATCTCATGCCAATGGATAGGAAAAAACAACATTGTTAATATGATCATAGTGCAACCTCTGTGAAAAACAGTATGGCGATTCCTAAGAGCTCTAAATATTGACCTCCCATATGACTCCGCAATCCCCCTACTGGGAATATACCCTGAAGAACTCAAATCACTCTATAAAAAAGAAACCTGCACACGTATGTTTATCGCAGCATTGTTCACAATAGCAAGAAACTGGAAGCAACCATGCTGTCCATCCAAAGAAGACTGGATTAAAAAATGTGGTACATGTACACGATGGAATACTACACAGCCATAAAAAAGAACAAAATCATGAATTTCACAGCAACCTGGGTGGAACTAGAGTCTATAATACTGAGTGACCCCTCACAGAAACAAAGATCTGAGTATCACATGTTTTCACTCATATAGTGGACCTTGAACATCTATCATAACACTATAAGAAAAGGACTGACAGTGGTGGGAAACTATGGGGGGAGGGGAAGGGAGATGGGATTAACGGTAGTCAATATCTGTCTGGGGACAGGGAGACACCCCTTATCAACAAGGGCACCTGAACGAAGCATATTTGTATACCTAACCCTCAACTGTACCCCACAATATCAAAATAAAAAATAGTGATTATTTTTTTTTTAAAATGATCATACTACCCAAAGCAATCAACAAATTCAAGGCAATATCTATCACAATACCAATAACTCTTCACAGAAATAAAAACAAAACAAAACAAAAATCTTAAAATTTGTATGAAAACACAAAAGATTTTAAATAGCCAAAGCAGTTCTGAGCAAAAAGAACAAAGCTGGAAGCATCATACTACCCAATTTCAAAATGTACTACAAAACAGCAGTTAAAAAAAACAGCATGGTACTGGAGTGGAAACAGACACAAACATCAGTGAAAGAGATGAGAGAACCCAGAGAGTAATCTACATAGCCACAGTATATATATACACACAAATATACAAATAGGAATATAGCAAACACAAACAAATAGGAATATAGCAAACTAAAAACTTTCTGTATAGCAAATGAATCAACAGAGTGAAAAGACAATCTACTTTGAATATTTTGTGTAATATCTAGAATATACAAGAAACTCAAACATCTCAGCAGTAAAAAACAAAACATTTGATTTAAAAATGGACAAATAATTTGAACAGACATTGCTCAAAGGAAGATATATCAATGACTATCAAATATATAAATATATATATTTACATAGAAATGGTGTCTTGCTATGTTGTTATTCTGTTCTCAAATCCCAGGTTTTAAGCAAGCCTCCTGCCTCAGTTTCCCAAAGTGCTGGGATCAGAAACATGAGCCACAGTGCCCAGCCATAGACAACTGGTTTTTAAAAAGATATCAAGAATACTCATTAAAGAAAAAAATCATAGTCTCTTAAATAGTGCTGGGAAACCTGGATAATCACATGCCAAATAATAAATCTAGACCTTTATCTCTTATCTTATATAAAAATCAGATTAAAACGTATCTAAGATCTAAATGTAAGATCTGAAACTTTAAAACTACTAGAAGCAAAAATGGAAAAATGTTTTAAGACAGTGGTCTTGGAAAATATTTTATAAATAAGACTTTAAAACACATGCAACAAAAGTAAACATAAACAAATAGAAATACAACAAACTAAAAACTTTCTGTATAGCAAATGAATCAACAGAGTAAAAAGACAATCTACTTTGAACATTTTGTGTAATATTTAGAATATACAAGAAACTCAAATATCTCAACAGTAAAAAAAATTTGACTTAAAAATGGACAAATAATTTGAACAGACATTGCTCAAAGGAAGATATATCAATGACTATCAAATATATTTAACATAAGTACCCATTGTCATTGTATGAAATGCAGCATCCCTTCATGATCAAAAACCTTAGCAAAATAGGAAAAGAAAAAACATAAAATAATAAAAGCAATATATGACAAACCCACAGCCAACATCATAGTGAATGCGGAAAAGTTGAAATCATTCCCCATCACAACTAGTACAAGAAAAAGATGCCCACTTCCGTTTAACATAATGATGAAAGTCCTAGCCAAATAATCAGGCAAGAGAAAGAAATTCAGGATATTTAAATTGGAAAAAAAAAGAAATCAAACTGTCTCTCTTTGCCGGTGATGTGAGCTTTTACACCGGAAATTCTAAAGACTCCTCTAAAAGACTCCTGAACTTAATAAATGAATTCAGTAAAGTCAACAGACATAAATCAGCAGCACTGTTATACACTAATGACAATTAAGCAAAAAATCAAATCAAGAATTCAATCCCATTTACAATAGCTGCAAAACAAACAAAAATTAACTCAAACAAAAATTCCTTGGAACCTAGGAGTATATTTTACCAAGAAGATGATAGATCTTTACAAGAACCACAAATCACAGATGTTATATATCTTAAAGCAACAGTCCCCAAAATTTCTGGCATCACGGATGGGTTTTGTGGAAAACAGTTTTTCCACAGATGGGGGAGGTGTGTGGGGTGGATGTGCAGTCAAACCTCACTGCTTGTGTTAATCTGTATTTGCAGCTATTCCCCAGTGCTAGCATCACCATCTGAGCTCCATCTCAGATCATTAGGTATTCGATTCTCTTAAGGAGTACATAACCTAGATTCCTCACACTCACAGTTCACAATGGAGTTTGTGCTTCTATGAGAATCCAATGCCACTGTTGATTTAACAGGAAGCTGAGCTCAGGCAGCAATATGAGCAATGGGGAGCAGCTGTAAATACAGATGAAGTTTAACTCCCTCTCTCGCCATTCACCCCCTGCCATGTGACCAGTTTCATGACAGGACACAGACCATTACCAGTCCACAACCCGGGATTGGGGCCCCTATTACAGAGGAAACAAATGGAAAAACATTCCATGCTCATGGATTGAGAATCAACATTGCTAAAAATGACCATACTACCCAAAGTAATTGACAGGTTTAATACAATCCTTATTGAATTAACGACATCATTTTTCACTGGCTTAGAAAAAGCTTATAATTCATATAGAATAAAAAGGGAGAACCAATAGATAAGGCAATTCTAATAAAAAAAGAACAAAGCTGGAGGCGTCATATTGCCTGACTTCAAATTATACTACAAGCCTACAGTAACCAAAAGAACACTGTCCTGGTAGAAGGGCAGATACATGGATCAATGCAGCAGAGTGGATAATTTAGAAATAATCTCAAACACCTACAACCAGACAAAGCAAACAAAACAAGCAGTGCTAAATTGTGCTAAAAACAATTGAATAGCTCCATGCAGGAAAATGAAATTGTATCCTTATCTCTCATATGTAAAATATAACTCAAAATGTATTAAAACCTGAATGTCAGAGCAGAAATCATAAAACTCCTAGAAGAAAACTTAGAAAACACTGTCCTGGATATTGGCCTGGGCAAAGAATTTAGGGGTAAGATTGCTATATCAAATGCAATATAAACAAAAATAAATAAATAGGACTTAATTCAACGGAAAAGCTTCTGCACAGCAAAAGAAATAATCAATGGAGAAAATAGACAACCCACAGAATGGAAAAAATATTCACAAACAATATATCTGTCAAAGGACAAACATGTAGAATCTATAGAGAGCTCCAACAAATCATCAAGAAAACAACAACAAAATCCATTAAAAGGTGAGCAAATGATATGAGCAAGACATCTCTCAAAAACCACCAGGGAAATGCAAATTAAAACCACAATGAGATACTACCTTATGCCAGTCACAGTGGCCATTATATGTATATAAAAACAACAACAACAACAACTATAGACATTGGCATGGATGCAGTGGAAAAGGAATATTTATATTTGCAGGAATGTAGATTAGTACAACCTCCACAAAATCCGTAAGAAGATTTTTAATAACTAAAAATAGAACTACTATTTGATAGAACAATCCCACTGCTAGGTATCTTCCCAAAGGAAGAGAAGACATTATGTAAAATAAGATACTTACAATAGCATGTTTATAGCAGCACAGTTCATAATTACAAAAATGTATAGTCAACCTAAATGTCCATTATCTAATCAGTGGATAATGCAATTGTGGTGCACACACACACACACACACACACACACACACAAGCACACACGATGAAATATTACTCAACCATAAGAAAGAAGAAAACTCAGGATACATCTTTAGGACATTGGAGTAGGCAACACATTCTTGATCATAACCCCAAAGTGTATGCCATAAAAGATCAAATAAACCAGTGGGACTTTATCATGGATTAAAAAACTGAATAACTTTTGCATAGCAAAAGAAACCATTAAGAGAGCAGGGTGACAACCCACAAAATGGGAAAAAATATATATTTTCTATCTATATATCTGACAAAGGCCTAACTCCAATATTTACAAGGAACTCAAATGAACTGAAAGAAAAAAACAAACAAACAACCCTATTAAAAAATAGGCAGAGGACTTTAATAGATACTTCTCAAAAGAAGACATAGGAACATCCAACATACATGACAAAATGCTCAGCCTCACTAATCATCAGAGAAATGCAAATCAAACCACACTGAGATACCACCTTATTCCAGTAAGGATGGCCATTATTAATACATTTTTAAAAAATAGGTGATGATGCAGGTGTGAAAGAAAGGGGATATTTCCACACTGTTGGTGGGTATGTAAATTAGTCCATTCTCTATAGAAAATAGTGTGACAATGTCTAAAGGAACTAGAAATTGATCTTCCATATGATCCAGCAATTCCCCTGGAGGAGCACAAATCATTCTACATAAAGGAAACTTGCACATACATGTTCATTATGACAGTATTCACAATAGCAAAAACATGAAACCAACTCTGCTGCCCATCAAAAGTAGACTGGAAAAATAAAATGTACTACGTATATATGATGGACTACTATGCAGTCATAAAGAAGGACAAAATCATGGACTTCTCAGCAAATTGGATGGAATTAGAGACAATCATTCTTAGTGATCTATCACAGAAACAAAGAACCGAATACCACATGTTCTTACTCATAAGGAGGATCCAACATTACTCACAATAGCACAAGGAAGGGGTTGGCAGTCATGGGACACTGCCAGGGGAAGGAGTTGGGGAGGCATGTAACAACACAAAGTGTACCTGAAACTAAACCAAGGGAAGTGAGGACCATTTGGAGGTCAAACTTCAACTGCATGTAGATTATTTATGTACCTAATCCTGACTTATACTCCACATTTTTAAAATAAAATATAATATTATGACAAATGAATGAATGAAACAATGTAGTTTGCAGTGACTTGGAGGGAACTGGAGACCATCACCCTAAGTGATGTAATGCAGAAACACAAAACCAAAGCCACATGTTCTCACTTATAAGTAAAAGCTAAGCTAACAGTTTACAAAGGCATACAGAATAGCATAAAGGATACTGGAGACTCTGAAGGGGACGGGGAAGAAAAAAAGGAAAGATGAAAAATGACCGATTAGATACAGTGTACACTAATGGGGGTGACAGGTACATTTAAAGCCCAGACTTCTTCACCACTATACAAAGCAGCCATGTAACCAAAAACTATTTGTATCCCTAAAGCTATTACAATAAAATATGTGTATACAATTTTAAAATAAAATAAAAATTGCTCAACATGAGTGATCAGAGAAAAATGCAAATCTAAACAATAATGAAGTATCATCTCACCCCAGTTAGGATGGCTATTATAAAAAGAAAACAAAAACAGAAATAACAACTGCTAGTGAGAATGTAGGGGGAAAAACTTTTATACACTGTTCGGGAGAATGTAAACTAGTATAGCCAATATGGAAAACCATATGGTGCTTTTTTTCAAGAAAACTATGAATAAAATTATCATATTATCTAACAATCCCACCACTGGGCATCTATCCAAAGGGGAAAAAAAATTCAGTACGTCAAAAGGACATATCTGCACCCCCATATTTATGGTGGGACTATTTACAATAGCTGAGAGATAGAATCAACCTAGGTGTTCAACAAGAGAGGAATAAATAAAATATAGTATATATAAACAATGGAATACCATTTAGCCATTAAAAAATAATGAAATTCTGTTCTTTGTGGAAACATGGATGGAACTGGGGAACATTACAATAAGTGAAATAAGTCAAAAAACAGAAAGTTCTTACATATATGTGAAAACAAACAAAAAAAGTTGATATTATACAAATAAATAGTACAACAGACAATGCTAGAAGTTGGGAATGGTAGGAGGAAAAGAAGAAGAGATTTGTTAAAATATACATTATTTCAGCATAATAGAAATAATAAGTTTTGGTGTTCTATACCACTTTAGGATGACTATGTATTAAAAACAAATATATTATTGTAGTTTTAGATAGCTAGAAAAAGAATATTGAATGTTCCCCCCACAAAAAAAGATAAGTATTTGAGATTATGGATATGATAGTTACCCTGCTCTGAGAACTATGCGTTTCATACATTAAAACAAAACATTGTATCCTATAAATATATACAGTTATGTGTCAATTATAAAAAAAAAATTTAAGAAAAAAGAAGGAATCTATTTTAGAAGTTGTCCTATTGTTTCAGCCTGAGAATCTTCCCACAATTACTTTTTATTTTCATTCCAAACACATAGCAATCATAGATGAGTTTCTGTACCAACAATTAAAACATATAGACAGTCCAGCGTGCCTGTCCACCTCTTCACAATAAAAAGTTAAAATTAAGTATGAAGCCACAGGACAGATTGAATTAGAGTTCTGTAGAGTTTTGAATCAGAATTATTTGTGGAGGAGACTTGAGCCTAACTTCATATAAACTTGGGACTTGAATGAAATTTTTCACTCAAGGACAGAAGATTATTTAACAAAAGGAAAAATAAATGCACCTTCTGTCAAGTATTCTGACTTTGGTTTAACTCTTGTTGAGGTTAGTGGAAAGCAGAGAGCCACCCACCTAGAGGCTATCATTAACAGGCTATGGGTTCAAGACATCTCCTGAAGGTTGAGACCGTCAATTACCAAAGTAAGATTTGTTTATGAACTGGTTAAAAACAGAAGATTAAATGATAGAAACTTAAAAATAAAAGTTATTAAAAATTATATTTCATTCAAAATATGTTAGCAAAAATATATTTTGATGCACATGTGAAAAAATAATTTGATGAAAATTGTCAAAATGTTCTATAAGTTAGAGATTTCATATTGCAATAAATGGAAACAATGAAGGAGTCTTAAAAGGAATTTAAAGTAATTATATTTTACATTCCTTTGCAACTGGAAAACAATCAATAGATTATAACAATAATCAAATACAACTTAAGACAGAATTAATAATGTAAAATGTAATGTTTGTACCTCAAAATGGAGTAAGTAGAAAGAAAGAGATGAAAAACATCAAAGTGAAGTAAGCATGAAAAATGGACTGAAATGTCTAGAGTAAGTAATAGAAGAAATGATGGAAAGGCCATATTTTAAGAAAAACTGGCTTCAAAATTTGTGGGATTGAAGAAAGATAGGCGCTTGGTTTGAGATCACACATAAATAAAAATAAGTGTGTGTCAAGAAACATTGTAGGAGTGTTATAAAATATAGAGGATAAAGAGTAAACATTAAAAGCACCCAGAGTAAAAAGACAGATTATCAAGGGAGGAAGAGCTATGAGATTTACAGCAGGGTTCTTGCAGAAACTTTAGATGACAAGTGTTAAGTAAAACCTTCAAAGTGCTAAGAGCCAATAATTGCCAACCCAGAAATCTATACCTGCTTGTACTAGCATTCAAGGGAGAAATAAAAGTATGGTTCAAAATTGCCAACAAGACACTGTAAAAAATAATTGAGAAGAATGATAGTGAGAATCTAAGAATGAGAAAAGAAGTTCAGGGGAAAATGGTGAAAATGTTGCAGGCATTTTTAACTCCACTGTCAGCTTAGACCAGCAACCCCAGGTTCTTGTCCCATGACCAAGAAGATTAAAGAATTTGGATGCCAAAAGAATGAATGAAAGAAGGAATTTACATAGCTACAAAGCTCTCCAGAAAAGAGAGGGAGTCTAAAATGGATTACCGATTTTATGAGTTTGTTTGTGGTTTTATCTTATCTTTTCTGGGGGGTTCCTCTCATTTACATCTCATCCAATTTTTATTGCACATGCAGGTCCTTGACCAAAGTTACTCCACCCTGAATATTACCCATAAGTATGACAGAAAAGCCTATGGGGGGGAGGAGGTAAAACCACAATGCAAATGCTACGTTAATGATATTATAATAAGCCAATGTTAAGTTAGTATATTTAGTTATGCTACTGTGCCCGCGTTTAAGCAGCAAAAAGTTCCTTTCAGCAGTACATCCTGGGTTGAGAGGATGCTCTCAACCACATAACCACATTTTCAGCCAACAATTATATAATGGGGACGGTCCAGGGGGTGTTCCCACAGTTAAGTCTCTTTGAAACGCTCCCTCTCTGTCTGCCTAACAAGCTTCTATCTCCTCTCTCAAAGAGAAAGAAGGACTAATGAAGTAGATAATATGTAAAAATAAATTGGTAATCCACTTTTTTTAAAACATATTTTTTATTTTAAAATTGTGGGGTACAGTTAAGGGTTAGGTATATGGTAATCCACTTTTGCATATTTTTTGTAGTGAAATGTACTTAATAATCTATAATGTAATCCAGGCTGGATTATAATGTAATCCAGGCTGGTTGACTTCTTTGAGTGACTTTCAAAGAAGTCAACATGTTAGTTGGCTTAATCAGGCAAGAGAACAGAGATGCTAAATAAAATTCAAATATGTGTAAAAAAAAAGTTATCAAAATATATAATACTAACAGAAAACAAATGTATCTTCTATAATTTCTGAAATATAGGAGATAAAAATAACTTTTTAAATGTTACACATGGCAAAAATAAGACCAAACAGAGACTAAAGCAAAAGAATTGATAATAAAAACTCGACATAAAATAGTAGAAAGATCTTGCAATGTATTATAATCATAAAAGTTGTGAATCTATAGACCTGTTCATTCAAAATCAAAATTTATTAAATGATACTATTAAAAATGTATACCTGAACTTGTGAAAATGTAACAGAAGATGTACAATTTTCTACATCTAATAAAAATTAAAATACATATTAATTAATAATCAAACTTCTCCAAATTAAAGATAAACTCAGATTATTAACAGGAATTTTTCACTAAAAAATTAGAAAATGTTAAGAACTTTTATTAGAATTGTTTTGGAGATTTAAAAAGGTAAAGTTGTCTATCTTATTTTATGAAAATAGATAATCTTGATACAAAAGTTGAGTAAGAACAATATTGTATAAAAAACAAAAAGTTCATTTATAAACATTAGGACTTCCACTACCATTTGTGGAGTTCTGGGTTATAATGCAAATGAAAATGCCCACAACATATATATAAATATTTGAAAGCTGCAAAGCAAATTTAAAAACTAAAATTGTATATATTCTTATTATTAGTTTGAAAAAATGCATCATTATAACAAAAATCTGGATAGCTAGATTAATGTTTAGAAATCAATAATTTCTTCAGATTTCCCATGGGAATAAGTTACTCTAGGGAGAATTGGTCAAAATTTTCTGGATCATGAGTTGACCTTTACCTCTCTACCACTATTTGTGAGTGACTTCATGCATACTTACTGCCCATATTCAAGGTTGCGTGTGCAAGCTTTGTCTATATGCCACCAAATTAGCTGCTATTTACGTAAATTTTGCATGGACATATACATACCAGTTCGGCTTTAGGAGGAAAGACAAGGAAAGAGGCTCTCTCCAACCTAGTAGGAGGATCAAGGTCATTGTAGAAAGACATTCTGGGATCTTGAGAAGTTCAGCAAGGTATGAGGGGTTGTGGATTTCATTTTTGCATAATTTTTTGACCCTGTGATCTTCCTATTGCCTTAGTAGAAGCCTAGTCTAGGCTTAATAATTTTTCTAATAGATGCTGGTACAAATTAATAAAAAAACTTGGCAAATTAAATTTAATATTATTATAATACATCCTAAGTAAGAAAAGCTTAAATAGAACATGCACCTGTGTTATTCATTACGTTCACAGGTTAAAGAAGTAAATCATCTGAAAAGATGAGAAAGTTCATAAAAATTAAATTGTCTTTCACAGTTAAAAATGGCAATGGAAGAGGTCAGACTGTGAGAGTCTCTGCAAAAGCCAGTGAGTGCCCATAAAGACTCTCTGTGTGAGTGGGTGTGTGCTGGTAGGTGAGTGAAAGTCCATCTGAGGGGAGACTCGGGTTCTTGCAACTGGGGCTCTATTCTGGAGGTTACTGCAACCCACCACAGCCCTGAGATTGGAGACCTGGACACGTAGGATCATCTGCTGTTCTTGGGGCTCTCTTGAGAGAAGGCAGCAGAAAAAAGCTGCCCCTCGCCACCTGGCACCAGCCCACACCATCACCTGCAGTAGCAGATGGGGCATAAGCAGGAGGAACCATGGAGAAGGCAAATCGTGGAAATCTGGAATAAAGCTCCAGTGCCAGTGATGAGATGCCCATGGGTGCCATCTTCTCAGTCCTGGGACCAGGCAGAGACTTGCATTGCCTTGCTTAGCTTCATCCAGTCTCTATCTTGGGACCCTCCATCTTGGGAATGTGAATGAACTAAATGCACCATTCTCAGACTCAGAGAGACAGATGCCCTCCACCATGCTGGAATAGGCACAGACACATGAGATCTGAGTGGGAGGATTGACAGTAGCAGCAGCCAGTAGGAAGTCTGAATCTGATCCATCCTCCTCCCACGTTGTCCATGGACATCTGACCCATGCTGAAAGCAACTTTATCAGCCTGTGCTAAGAACAGAGGGGAAGGGCTGAAGACCAGAGCTGCTCCCTAACATGGAGGCCTGAAAGAAACCTGGAGTCATAGAAATGGCCACAGAGCAAAGGTTTTTTTCTTCTATGTTTATTTTTTGTTTTACCTTTAGCTTTTTTTCTTCTCTCTTTCTTTCTGCTTTTGTTTATATTTTTGTACTTGCTTTATTCTGTTATTTTAATTTTTTTTTTAGACTTTCTGTTTATGTATGGGCATTTTTAAAGGAGAGAACACCAATGGGGAGGGGGGGTTGTCTGTTTTTTTGTATGATTGTCTGCATTTTTTTGTCTTTTGTTTTTAATCTTTTCTGTCTTTGTATCTCTTTTCATTTGTTAGTTGGTAGGTCTGTTTTCCCTCTTCTTCTCTCTATCCACCTTCTTTTCATCTTCCTTTTTTCTTTTCCATTCTTTTTTGTTTTCTTAATTCATTTTGCTTTCAGGGAGCAAACAGGCAGCCCCACTGCATGGAAAGATTGTAAGGCAGTGGGAAGTGGGTTCCAGAGGGCCCACACACCTGTCAGTGGATACTGGGATCTGCAGAAAGCTTCTGAATCACAGCTTCCCCCCTTAACTAAATCTCAAAACTGCAAAAAGCTCAGGCCTCCACCCCTAGTTCAGCTTCAGAACCGAACAAAACCAGAGGATCTACATAAGGGAGAACAAGAAACTAAGCTAATGGAAATGAAAGCTATTCCCCTTATCCTTAACAGTATTAAAGAAGAGGTTAAAAAGGGGGGTGGGGGGTAAGAAAACCTACACAAATCAAGAAAAAAAAAGGAAGAATATGAGTCTCAGAACCCTGGAAGTTCAGTCACTGAGAATACAGACTTCAGAACACAAATAATGAAGAGACTGCAGAATGCATGGTCTAAAACCCCAAACTCAGTTATCAAGATATTAATAAAGAGAATAAATAGAAATGAGAAAAGACAAGAGGAAAGAATAAATGAGTTGATAGCTGAAATAACAGCAATAAAGAATACAGTAAATAAAATAAATAACAAATTGATAAGCACAGAAAACAGAGTTAACCAAGCAGAAGAAAGAATCTCAGAACTTGAGGATGAAAATATGGAAGTAACCCAGACTGTTAAAAAACATAAAAAAGAAGCTTAAAATGACAGAAAAAAGCTTCCAAGAGATGAGTGATTGTTTCAAGAGGCCAAACCTAAGGTAATTGGAATCCCAGAGACAGATAGAGAGACAGAGACAACCCTGGAACAAACATTCTATGAAATTATTCAAGAAAACTTCCTTCATTTCATCAGTAACGTGACAATTCAAACACAAGAGATTCAGAGAATGCCTGTAAGACAACAAATGAGAAGACAAACTCATAGACCCATAGTAATTCACCTACTCAAAGTAGGTATAAAAGAAAAAATCCTAAAGGCAGCAAGAGAGAAAGCTCAGTCTACTTACCAGGGAAGACCAATTAGAATAGCAGCAGACTTATCTACAGAAACATTTCAGACTAGGAAAGCTTGGAGTCCAATCTTCAAAGTTCTCAAATATAAATAATTTCAACCAAAAGTTGCCTACCCAGCACTAAGCTAAGTTTCATCAGTGATGGAGAATTGAAATCCTTCCCAGACATTCAACTCCTAAGAGTTTACACTGTCCCCAGACCAGCTTTACAAGAAACACATAACAAAGTATTAAACACAGAAGAAAGGGGAAAAAAACAACAACTACAATGCCCTTCACAACAAACACAGGAAAAAAATTGAAAACACCCATGAATCAACCCCAAAATTGAAATAAAGACAACAAGTAAACAAACAAACAGCAGCAACAACAAACTCTATAAGAACCTCATGCCAGGGATAAACTCTCACATCTCAATAATTAGCCTGAATGTGAATAGACTAAATGCATCACTGAAATGACACATAGAATGGCAATTTGGATAAAATATCATGAGGCTCCAATATATTGTCTCCAAGAGATTCATCTCACCAGAAAGGACACTCAAAGACTCAAAGTAAGAGGATGGGAAACAAAATTTCAGGCAAACAGAACACAAAAGAAAGCAGGAGTCATGATCATAATATCAGACAAAATATCATTTAAACTATCAAAAATTTAAAAAGATATATAAGGTCACTACATAATGATAAAAGGTTCAATTTATCAACAAGAAATATCCATCCTAAACATATAGACACCCAGTGTAGGAGCACCAGTTTTCATAAAGCAGTTTCTAGGTAAACTAAAAAAAGATACTGACTTGAATACTATCATAGCTGGAGACTAAACACCCCACTAAC
>CAUYQG010060491.1:0-11067 GCA_963574415.1 Tarsius wallacei | reverse complement strand
ATGGTGATATGTCCACTGCTTTCTATTCCATTGTGTATAGGTATCAGATTTTTTTTATCCAGTGCTCTTTTGATGGGGAGACTCTCAGTTTCCAAAAACGTCCCACAATTACTTATGTGAACACTTTATTTTTTATTATCGTTGTTGTTGGGTTTATTGGGGGAGGGGAACTTTTTCTTGTTGATTTTAGTGTTGTTTCCTGTTTTATAATTTTACTTCATTATTAAGTCAAACCAAAGATGTGCAGGTAGAAATTGGCCAAACAAAGCAAACTTCTGAGCTTCCTAGAAGATATGTAACAAAATACAACTACTAGATCTGAAAGATTCCTTAAAACTCTACATTTGACTATTTACTCATCTAATAGTTTTGTATACAGGTCTAATTTTACCAATTAAATTATAAGTTATCTGAGCGAAATCACAGTGCCTGTAACTGCTCTTGGCTTTCATTGTGCTGGAAATACAATAGGTGTTTCAAAGCTACCTTTATTTGATAACCTATTTTCTTTTATTTTGAAAATAACAAAATTTAAACTGGAATCTCTTACATTAATGAACACATTTCTAAAATATTTTTAAATTTTTTATTCAGAAATTAGAGAATAAGAACAGATCCACACTGCTGTGTCCTGAATTGGCCAGAATTCTCACTTAGACAAAGGAAATGTTTAAGATCACCTCTTATACACAGAATTACTGAAGAAAAATTATTGACTTAGATATTTAACATTTAAAACTACACGCCTCAGGAGCTCTAAAATCACTTAGGCAAAGCTAGAAAAAGCTATTATGCAATTAGCACATTTATTTACACCCCTCCCCCCATTTTAATTCTTCAACTTGTCTTTGAAACACTAAACTGACAGTTTTTGAAAAGGTGCCTTGTTTCAACATAAAACTATGAGAACACCCATAATGCAGCTGTTTCCTTTCAAAAGAAGGAATGTGAGAGAATTTTTTTTTTTTTCGGTTTAAACAAATGCTATTGTTTTATTGCCAATTTTCCTTTAAAAGTACCCATTAATGAATCCAGCAGCCTTATTAGGTATTTTTAATCAGTTAACAACGCTGTCAGAACTTGTTATAAATTCCTACACACTATATGAAAGTTCCTCAGTTTCTAGTCATTTGAGCCTAGACTATATACATGAAAATTTACTTCCAGAATACTACTTTAATGTTGTATAGTTCTTTATGTTATGAAAGGATTTGCTTTAAACAGTACAAAAACTAGTTTCTTCAGTTTCATTTTATGAAATTGATGATAAATTCACATTACATCATCACAATCTATTTTCAACTTCTAAATCTGTAAATGCCTGTAAAATGGCACACAAATATTAATTCCACTCAGTTGTAATCATTTGAACATGCCAACAAATTATCCTTCCGGCCTACATATAAAAGGAGCTTTTTCCCAGATACAAATCGATCTGAAGTTTATTTCAGCATTAGCCAAAAATATTCCACACATTAATGAAAATTCTGGTGTGTTTATACTATTTTTACTCTCAAAAATTTATCTTGATAACTTAAAACATATTTTCAAAAATATTTGATGTTTTAATGTTTAAGTTGTTATTATAAGTAACATAAAACTAAAACGTGACCTAAAAATGGACTATAAAGAAATTCAAAATGCTAGTTTGCAAACTTAAGCCTAATGGGACTGCTATTCACAACACTTATCCCACCAAAAATTGTTTATTACTTCAGCTTACGTACGTATAACTTCTATTATTTCTTTATTTGATTCAAAATCATCTCTCTATCAACATGGTACAAGAAACGAACCTATAAAGTTAAATTTGAGATTCTGAAAATCATATTTTAACAAAATGTTTGATGCTTTTTCTCATTTTCTAAAAACAGAAAGTCGAAAATTTTAAGTCATTCATTGTTGTCCACTCAACCACAAAATATGTAGGTGTTGTGTTCTTACAACTGTGTAATCAATATTATATTAAGTACTCTGGGAATATAAATGACACAGAAGTGGTATTCTTGGTCTCTGTGGTACAAGCAATAAAATTACCCCTGTACAAACACTAGGTAGGTGTTGATGTATAACAGTATTGACAAAACAGGGAAAGGAGTCATCTCGCTTCTAAACACAAGTTTTATATATGTGTTTTTCAGCAAGTGAAACATAAAAGGCCAATCATCCTAAATCCTCCTTCTAAAGAAATTGAGGGCAATTAAAAAGATGAAAATTGGCTAACCGAATCATCAAAAGGATATGAAAATTAACCCACAAGTCGATCTGGGCTCCTGAAGATACCAACCACCCAGCATACACAGATCCCGCCTCTTTTCTGGTAGGCCATTAACCTTTCCCAGTAGAAGAAAGTCTTCACATCAGATATGACTTAAAATGTTTTACCTTGAATGTTACAAACTGGTAGTCCTTCGCTGCCAGGTAAATAACATATCATCAATCAACACTAGCGATGAAAGTCAAGTATAAAGAGGCACTAACACATTCTGCGTTTATAAGAAACTGAACAGCCATCCATCATTGGTATTGGACACTTAGGGAGGTAGCAACTCCACCAAACCAGAGAGCGGGGCAGGGGAAAGAGGGAGCATTTCAAAATAAGCAGCATCCAAACTAAAAAAACTACGGTAGAAGAAAAGAACAGATTTTTTTTTAACTAGGAAAGATAGCCATGCTTTGACTTTGAAATTAACAAAACTTACATCGTAAAGTTTATTTTTTACCAGGGCTTACGAAAGATAAGAGAATGCACAATACAGAGTCTCTGTCTCATTTTATAAGCTATCGTAAATGTGAAATCTACTTTATTTCTAATACAGTTTTTCAGTGGTTCCCACAATGATATGCCATTTTCTTCATCCAAGAAATCTCATTCTAACTCTAGCAAACACCTGTAACATATATCACCACATAAACCATAGTTAGGAGTACAATCATTAAAGGAAAACTTTGTACCAACAGTGCATATTTTAGACAATACAGGAAATGCAATTGTCGATAATCCAGTTTTATATCATTCTGAATTGTGAACTGGAAAAGTGCTACAAAAGTTCATTATATTTAGAGTTTGAGGCAGGACAGCGTTAAATTGTCAATATTTCAAGTTGCAAATCTCTGTGTTTAAAAAAAAAGACATTTCAAAGCAATGAAATAGACCATGATTCCAACTATATTTATTATGCTTACTTTTCAAATTCACTGTATAAACATGACTAAGAAATCTCCTGCAATTTCTGCAGGGAGGAAAAAAATGCAACCACCATTCAGTGTTCACAGAGTATATTTCTCTTCAAAATGCCTGGAACTGTTCATGCTTTATTCATTACTGAGACCCTTGCAATATGTAGTTCACTGTAAACTAGAGAAGTTGAAGATGGACTTTTTTAGAACAGAATCAAAGGAATGTATGGGCAAATTCTACTTCTGGTGAGAATATTTGGCTTAAGACCAGACACCCTGAGCTCTTACCTGCAAAGACAGGACACACCACAACAGTGGATGCTAAACGAGATGCTTGAACTCAGGCCAGGAGAGATAACAGAGCCGGAGAACAAAAGACAGACTCTTGAGCCAAAAGGCATAGTGCCAGTTAATCTTTTACTGTAAAATAAGACAGTTCATATATAAACACATTCATGAACAAGGAATTTTGGCTCCCAGATTTGGCGAGAACATAAAGTGAAGACAAAGATTTAGAAGTAGAAAAGATGTCATAGAAAAGAAAAAGAAAATCCTTTCTTTCCAAAGAGTCGGAAAATGCCTACAGTACAATAGAATAGAAAGCAGTGGACATATCACCATGACAGGAAAGAGTTAGAGAAAAGTAATATCTAACTGCAGCCAGTAGCTCCAATAAAATACGAAGTGGAAAGTCCATGATTTCTGTGATGAATACACAGCCACTCAGCATGAGCCATTCAAGGTCAAAGCCAAAGGCTAATTAACTGATTTATGTCAATGCTTTATTCTTTGAAGACAAGTGCATAATGACACTTCAAAGTATTCGTTTTTATTTAAGCCAGAACAGAAAGGTCTTTAATGCAACTCTTTTGCAAACTACTCATAAGCACAATGACTATTGTACTAAAAGGTGCAAATATGCCAAGTGCTGAGTAAGAATGGCCCCATAACATTCTGGGAATATTATGGCAGAATAGTAGGCCGTTGTCTTTCAACATTTTCTCTAACACCTTGTCTTAACTAAAAACACAAGGAAATGGGAGGAGTCCTTGTTTTAAGTTTCTGCTCTAATCATTTTATTCAGATTCATTCAACACAAACCAGAACTCTGACACTAATACAGACAGAAGTTCCCCTTTCTTTACTCTTGGCAATTTCTGGAAAAATCAATGCAACTGATTATTTTCCAGCATGATGTTTTTTTTCTTCCTGTGAGATATGCCAAGAAGAAGAAAACAGGCATAATCCTCTCCACGCCTAAGGAGGACAAATATTATGTCTTCATTGCTGTAATGTGTGTTACACAAATAGTTTTTGTGGAAAGGCTAAACTCCACTAAGGAATACTGTACCGGGAATTTTTTTTTTTTTTTTTCTTCACTTTCAATGGAATTTCAAGGGCTTAGCACTATTGACATTATGGGCTGGATAACTTGCTGCTTGTGGGGGAGGGCTGTTCCGTGCACTGTACGATGGTAGAAAGCATCCATGACCTCTTCCCGCGGCAGCCCTTCCCCGTTTATGACAATCAAAAATGGTTAAACGTCCCGTGGGGGACAAAATCATTCCAGTTAAGAAGCACTCTATCCATGAACGTTTTTCAAAAGGCATACGCCTTTACATTTACAATGACTCCCCTATGTTTATACCTCAATGCCAGCAGAACTTTATGTTATAAAAAGATAGTCGGAATAAAGAAGGTGAAATGAAAGAACAAGGGAATGGTGTCTCTGCATGGCATTGCTCCCAATGCAGACACCTCATCTGCTCACGCTACTTCCTCACCCCCAAGAACCCACCGAATTGTAGCAGAAATCACACGTCTGAGTGCTACATTGAAGCCCAAAATATTTGTCTCTGGCTCGGAGGGATTAGTACCCAGGAGGAATCTGAGGGAAGGTGAAAGGGAAGGCGCCCTGCAGGATGTGGCTTTAGTTGTGATCTCCATTCAGCCTGATGCTCGGAGCGCTCTGGAGCATAAAAAGTCTGCACAGAGCAGGTCTGGCCTGAAGTTGGTCCTGCCTGGACGGTCAGCCTTGGCGGGAGGCCCCGGGAGTGGCACTTTCTCCTCCCTGCCAGGCGCCTCCCATCGCTCCAGCAGTCCTTCCAAGACTGCTGCTGAGGGCCTGAGCAGCCAGGACTCAGAGGCTCAGAAATGGGAGCTCAAGTGCAGAGCGATGTGGAGCACCAAAACAGACACACAAACAACAAAAGCCGCCTCTTGACACACAAGAGATCTCACAGGCCTCTCACTAGCCCAGTTTTAGAGGGGTGTCCTGCTGTCTGTTTTCAGTGATGAGCACTGGGAATAGAGGATGGAATGGTGTTGTGGACTGCAAGGTGTTGCTTTACAGCATTCTTTTTTTTTTTAACTGATAGACACTTAAAAATCCAGTGAAAATTTTTGAGGAAAGACTATTTAGTCCATTGATTATGATACTATCTTTCACATTGCAATTTATATAATTATATATTATCATAATTATAATTATCGCAGTCTTTTGGGACTAAATAAGACAGTGTATAGCTTTATTTTTTATGACAAATAACTTGCAAAACTTTACTTATAAAAATAATAGAAATGCTATACAATTATTTTTTACTCATTAGTGAATTGAGAAGTTTGTTGTTGTTTAACTTGCTGTAGAATTTTTTCAGACATACTTGACTAAAGTAGCAGATATTAGGATCTCCCCTTTACATTCTTAGAAAGTATTGAAGGCTGGTCACTGTGGCTCAAGCCTGTCATCCTAGCACTTTGGGAGGCCAAGGCAAGAGGATTGCCTGAGCCCAGGCAACTTGGTGAGACCTCGTCTCTACAATAAAGAAAAATTAGCTGGGCATGGTGGCTCATGCCTGTAGTTCTAGCTACTTGGAAAGCTGAGGAGGAAGGATCACCTGAACCAAGCAGGTCGAGACTGCAGTGGCCGTGAGTGTGTCACTGCATTCCAGTCTGGGCTACAGAGTGAGACTCTTGACTCAAAAAAAAAAAGTATTGAAGTGTTGAAGATTACAAGAGCTTTTGCTTATCTAAAAACATTTACTGTACTAGAAATTAATGGAGAAATGTTTAAATATTTATTGCTATTTATTTTAAAATAACGGTAGTAACCCATTTGTGTTAACATATATAATGTATTTTCATGTAAAATAGCTATATTTTTTAAATTAGTAAGAAAAGTGTCATTGTTTTACATGTTACAAATCTCTTTAGTGCCTATCTTAATAGAAGATTTGAAAATTTGTTTTAATTAAAGCATATCAATAAAATCATCCTCACTCAGATAGGTGTGAGGAAAAAGGAGGATTACTTTAATTACTTTTTCAGGTAATTGTGGATATTCTTCTTTACTACTACACCAAAACTTGACAGTTAGTAGATTTTAAAAGATAGTTGCAATGTAGAATCAAAATTAATCAATTTTTTTGTGCTCTGTTCTATGAAAATCCACTATTCTATCATACAATTTGAATATATATATATATATATTTTTTTTTTTTTTGAGAAAGCAGGATTTATTGAGAGCATAGAAAAGCTCCCAGAGCAGGAGGGGACCCGAGGGGGTTGCCCATACCTTTTCTACTCAGGCATAATTTTATATTACTGTGCATTACCATGTGAAAAAATTTATCGAGATTTGTAGATCTTCCAAATACTTACACACTCTATTAATCAACACCAAAAAAAAAAAAAAGAGAGAGAGAAAAATCACATGTTTTGATATAGCCACTGTTCTTATCAGAAAAGTCTGTATTAAGATGCAGTTAAGTTCATGGAAGCAGATACAGGTTTTCCAAAAGGCTCATTTGAACGGGTAGCAAACAGTATTTTCTTGAGATGATAAGCTCACTTCCTTTTCCAGAAAATGTCTACCAAATATGCATGTCTGAATAGTCATAGTCTGCCTGAACAACAGAACTTGTTCTCAAACAATTGCCTGAGGTCTTTTCGTTAGGACACCATTGCATTCAGTAAACAGGAGAAGAGCTTTGTTTGAACTGCTCGTTTCTTTCCTTGGGACCATTAAGAGATGTGTACTAAGGGACTGAGATTCACAAAATTAATTATTCTTACTGCTTCATCAAGAACATTCTTAAACACAACTAGTGGGCAATGAAAAATACTACCACCACTACCGCTGCATACCTCACCCCTGATCATGCAGAGACACCAGAAATCTTACATGTCATTGCTTTTACACCATTGGTATAAAAAAGGGCAAATAACGTAATGGTATTGCCATGAAAATAGTCCTGAGTTGCAGATTCCTTGAAAGCTTCTCAGAAACCCTGGAAAGACCATAGCTTATACGTTCGGAACCACTGTGTTAGATAAATGAGCCTGCAGAGACACTCTGCTGTAATTCCCACCCTGTTCTGATGGATTCTGGCTTTCTGCAAAAGGGCAGCTCCAACAAGAACCTGAATCAGAACTGAAGAAAATTCAAATGTGTAAGTTCTGTCTCCCTCGAATCATCAGGACCCCAATCTCAAAGAACTAGGTGTAGCCTCTTCCTCTAGATCTCAAATGTGCTTGTGAAGAGCTGACTTTGGATGGTTCAAATACAGGGACAGGATGGGAAGAAAGAGGATGAGAAACAGAATATACAAAGGGAATTCGCAAGAGGAACCGAGAAGCTAAAGTTGGGAGTTTACAGTCCCAGATACTTGATGGAGTAAAACACTCATCGATCAAATGACTTTTGTGGCCGTTCCTCCTGCTACTCTCTGATTGTAAGAAGTGAAAACGTGCATTGTAGTCTCATGAATATACGGCTACCTTTTTAGTCACTGAAATCCATTACTGAATAAAACTGGAACACTGCTTGCTTAAGAGACCATTGAATATGGGAAAGTCATTTTGCATCTTCGTAGTCAAACCTAGCACATATTACAGCTCTCTTTAGAAGACAGAGAAGCTCTGAGGAAATGCCTTCAAATCACATTGAGAAACAATTACTCCTCCAAAGACTATTTGATACTCCATACACTGCCAACACAATCTTTCCAGAGACTGTCATTAAACCTTTACCATGTATGGAGGGAAAAACTGTCTTGTGTGGAATTGATCTTTACTGTGTTAAAAGATTGAGAGTTCCTATTTGACCCAGTCTGAAGCCTTACTATACCCCAGTAGATTTCTAGGTTGATTTCCACGCCAAATCCATCCACCGTACAGTACTTTGGTTGTCTTTGCTTCATTGCACACTGGAAAAATGTGTGTCGAATCTTGGGTGAACTGCTATAATACGATTTTGAACATTTGTGATGTGGATTACATTTTAAAGCGGTTTTGCAGGCAAAGCATATTGAAGAATTACTGTGGAGCCAGATAGTGAGAAAGACTCATGAATCTATAATCAATACATTTTATGTAAAACTAAACTGAAGAACATAAAATTATAATAATAATGTGCTGAATTGTTTTCTAATTGTCTATAGAAAATATGATCATCAGTAAATCAAAACATTATGTATATTTAAATATAAGAGATTGAGATTGGTGTTTTCTGATATTAAACAATCTTATGTGATCAAAACAGCAACTTACTAAAGAACTTAAGATAAAAGTTCCTTAATAAATAATGTTAAGTAACATTTCACCTTTATTCTCAGAATTCCTTCTCTTTATCTGACTATAGGTGCAGGGAAAGCTCATCTTACTTTCAGATCCTTTTTACCCTCCAACCTCCCTACTTACATCAAGAAAAGTGAGGAAAATTTCAATCAATTCAGATGAAAATTACTTTTTCATAAAGTAATTATCCACTTTAGAAAAAAATACAGTTTGAAACTAGACATTCATTTTCTCATTTTTTCATTTCTATTTGCAAATTAAGCCTAGACTTCTTTTCTATTGTATAATATAATTTGAAAATGAAAATGACTTATAGAATCTCATATATATTTAGTATATTAAATATGTATTTAGCATATTAAACATATTAAGCACGGTTTTACTTATTTTATAGTTGACACTACGGTTCCAATTCTAAGTTAAGTGCAAACTGCCTAACTTGAACCCTTAGATTTTTGTGGATATTTGTGATCTCTCTTTGGAATTAAATCTTTATCCTAACAGAACATTTCTTCAACTATTCTTTAAAGGTCTCACATTGAAATTGATCCAACAAAACTTTCACAAGTTTGTAGATGGTTGGATCACAATAGCCTCTAGAATATTCTTCAAAAGAAGACCCACAGATACTTCCTGAAAGCCTCTTATTTTCCCAAGAGGGTGAAATCCATCTTACTGGTTTCCTGTGAATACAATTTAAAGAAAAGAACTTCTACTGAGTTAGCCATTATATTACTAAAAAAACTGAGTTAGCAGTTAAAGAAATAGAAATTCCTTTAGCAAGGGATATTAATGATTTTTATTATATTTCCTGAGTCTGTATAGCTTAGTAAAGTTGATGAAATAGTATTTCTCCTAGTAGATCAATATTTCCATGGTCATATCTTGTCACAAGAAGGAAATACAGAAGGTTATCATTGCCCATCTCTGTTCCTCCATGCTATCAAAATCTAATAAATGAGATCATTCTAACCATTATCAAACCGTATGACATCCCACTAAATCAGCAATTTCAAAACTTAATAATTTCAAAATGAAATGTGACCTAATCTCAATCAATTTCTGCTTTATTGAGATCCTTTCATCGAATCACCTATATACCATTCAAAAGCCTCTGTTTAAAGACAGTGGATAAAAAGTGCATTTTTCCCACTGTGCGATCCACTAAAGCAAACACCCAAAAATAAATGAATGATACATTGTCCAAGTAAAAACCATTCACTGCAGTTTCAAAACTGAGATCCCTGTTACAAGCAGAGACATTAAATGGAGTGACATAAATACCACAAGATAATATCCTGGAGAGCATCGACAGAATAACCAGCTTGACTAATTTAACTATATAATTAAATTAGAATGCCATTTAATAAATCAAAATTAAAATATTGCCCAAGAAAGTTAAAAGAGAAAGTAAGAAGGAAGTCACAGCAAACGATCATTGAATAATGAATGGGTTACACATATCTTCATGTTAAAATTTGCCAGGCACGTGGTTCACACTTGTAATCCCAGCACTTTGGGAGGCCAAGATAAAAGACGTCAAGAACGGATCATAAATTTCCAGAACTCTAAGTGGTCTTAGGAATTCCTCCAACACTCCCCATTTTGAGGAAGGAAAATGGAGTCTCAAAAAGATTAAGTAACTTATCCAGAATCATATAGTTGGCTATGGACAAGTCAGGAAGGAAAACGCAGGTGTTTTGAATCAATACCGGCTCACATTTCTGATGCATAAAGATAGGTTTATACTTCAAATGCAACTTGTGGCCCAGAGAATCAACATGGAGAACTCAGTATTTCAGACTAGAGAGGACAGATGTGCAGTTTTATACAACCTATAAAACTTATATGAAAGGTTCTGAGAATATGGTCCTCAATTCCAAGAAAGCTGCCATCAAAAGTTTGACCCCCATCCCCACCCACCCGTGACCTTGTCAGAGACAGAATGTCAAGCTGAGGGAAAGGGCTCTTAGTGACCTACCAGACTTCATTTGTTCTCCGTCCAAACCTGTGGCCACGTGCTGGAGCAGGCCAAGGCAAGGGAAATGACAGTGTTGCTTTCAGGGGCCTGAGGTGTGGGAAGCTGAAAGGGGAACACAATGAAGTCTCAAGCACCTGGAGCCAAGAGGAGGGCTGTGTCTATCAGACACAACTTGCCTGCCCACAAGCTTTAGGAAAGGCATCTATCTGCTTTTTGTTGAACGGCTTCTCCGTGGACTGCAGTGTTTTGCAAGGCTTGTACCTATGACACAGTCAACAGCACCAGAGACGTGGCCATTGTGGTGAGTGAAAGGTCAGTCACAGGGTCTG
>CAUYQG010060489.1:0-12369 GCA_963574415.1 Tarsius wallacei | reverse complement strand
CTTGAGAGAAAAGAATTGCTGTGGGTTCCCGAAGGACCAGGATAATGCTTCATTGCCTTGGCGTCCGCAATGGTGTGATTGAAGGGGCTTGTTCCAAACTCAATCCAATGATGTGCTGATGAGCAGCACACCTGTGACTTGAGAAGGGCAAGTGTCTACTGCGCTGATCTGGAAGCGGGGGACGAGCTGAGCTAAGGAGGACCTGGGTCAGGAACAACATGCATCAAAGCCCCCCTCCCCCGCCCCCATCAAGAGCAAAAGTTCAGGGCGAGGGTGCTTAGAGGTGGTCAGGTCCACACTCCATGCTCAACTTATTATCCCAAGTCTCCATCCCTCCCTCCTGGCCATTGCAAATGTCTGAATGGTTTTTCAAGGGACTGGCTTGGAAGCGTCCAAGTATCAAGCGAGCTCACCCTTCCTGCCCACTCTTCACCCCTAGATAGCACATCTAAGGCCACCCAATTCACACCCATTCTCAAGTAATGGCAATGAGGGATTCCTGATGGAACTGATTTGATCACACAGTCATTTTGCTATCACGCAAGCAGCCACCATTTGTAGTTTGGGAAAAAAGTCAGCGTGCATTGACCAATGACATCTCCCAGCCTGGCCGAGCTTTGCTGAAACCAGAACACTTATGACATTAAACCTATAGTTCTTAGTGTTGGCAGAATTGTCACTTCCTAATCAGAACTGGATCACTGGAAAGGGACGGGAAAAGGCTACTGAAAACCTGTAGCTGAGCTCATGCCTCACTGCTCATGGGAGTTGAGACTGACATCCGCCTCCTACATTACATGTGCTGCCCAACATTTTATATGAAGTTATGCTTCAGGGACCCAGTTTAGTCTATGTTCCACACAACTCTCTCCATATGATAAGTCATGGTCCAACAGCCTTCTTCCACAGAAAAATGAAGTTTCATTTGTCCACAGAATGGAACTTCCAACAGCCTTTCTCCGCAGAAAAATGAAGTGTCATTTGCTACTTGAAAATGTCTCAGGCTCATCTCTTCCTATTTCTACTTTTACTCAAGTTTCTGACTTTGGGACACATTCTTATTTTTTAAAATGAAAGCTTTATCCTTTTAGGGATATATGTCAACATGTCAACTGCTTTGTCACATCCTTTGCTAATGCCAATGTCATCAGGAATTTAAAAAGCTGAAGTGAGGAATTACGTTTTGGAATGAATACCATGTGAGCAGGAAGGGCAGACAGCCAGAACCTTCTGGGGAGGAGAATGAAAGCAGAACTATGGTGCACAGCGTTTCAATCCCCTTTGCAGTTCTGATGTCCTCACCCCTTTCCCAGCCTCTGTGGCCAAGTGGAACAAAGGTGGTGTCACATTCCCCGGGCAAGCTGCCTGCCACTGAACTTTTGTATCCTCCAATCTTTTTTTTTTTTTTAAGACTTTTGTTTAAGGCAGTTTTAGGTTCACAGCAAAACTGAGAGGAAGGTACAGAGATTTCTTTCCCATATGCCACCCCCCATAGGCACAACCTTCCCATTGTCAACATCTCCCACCAGAAGGGTGCATTTGTTACAACTGACGAACTGACATCAATACATCAATATCACCCAAGAGTCCATAGTTCACCCTAGGGTTCATTTATGGTGTTGTATATTCCATGAGTTTGGACAAATACCTAATAACATGTGTCCACCACTATAGCAGCGTACAGAGTCGTTTCACTGTCCTCAAAACCCTCTTTGCCCTGTCTAGTCATTCCTCCTTACCCCTGTCTCCTAGCAACCACTCATCGTTTTACTGCCCCCATAGTTTTGTCTTTTCCAGAATGTCAGAGTTGAAATCACACAGTATGGAGCCTGTTCCTACTGGCTTCTTTCACTAAGTGATCTGCATTGAATGTTCCTCCGTGTCTTTTTTTTTTTTTGAGTTGCAGTCTCACTCCTTCGCCCAGGCTGGGGTGCAGTGGCACACATGCTCACGGCTACCCCAGCGTCCACCCTTCTGGGCTCTAGCGATCCTTCCGCCTCAGCCTTCCAAGTAACCGGAACTACAGACGCGCGCTACCACGCCCGGCTATTTTTAATTTTATTGTAGAGACAAGGTCTGGCCAAGTTGCCCGGGCTGGTCTCGAACCCGCTGACTCAGTCAATCCACTAGCCTCGGCCTCCCAAAGTGCTGGGATTACAGGCTGAGCCACCGAACCCGGCCCTTCCGTGTCTTTTCATTGCTTGAAATGATAGCTCACTTCTTGCCCCCACACTTTCAGTGTCAACACCAAGCTTTTGTTCTTTCTGTCCCTACCTTGACAAAGCATACATCTTAGAATCATTCCCTTGCCACCAGTTGCCCCTAACTGGGTGAGAGAAAATCAGATTATACGCTAAAGTCTAAACATTATGCATTTCCAGCGGTTTCCTGGTACCGGGTCCTGTTGGTCTTAGACTTTTCTTGTTTGAAAACCAAATGCTTCAGCTACTTCATGGGCTGTATTTTAAAACTTATTTTGAATCAGATCTTATCAGTACAATCGGTGCCATGAATGTTAGTGCACTCTGCATAATTATCCTTGTTTGGGATTTCTTTTCCATGTTAACAATGATGGCTCAAATTACGAAGCAATTCCTACTGGGCATTTTAAAATCAGAAGTACAGAAATGTCTCTCGGAACTCTTGTATTAAGGAACAGTCAGTAGCAGCGTGTGGAAAAGTATCCAAGAAGCGATTTCATTTCCATGGCAGCCAGGACCCAGACGCTAAAGCCTTATAGATTAAAATCAATGCCTGAATTGCATTCAGAAACCCTGAATTGCCTGTCAGACTTCGGGCCCAGCAGCCAGTGTGATGAATGAGGTGAAGAGCCTCATCCAGGCGAAGGAGTGTGTGCTACAGTAGCCAGCACTTCGGCGTCTTTTTCAAAGCAAATACCCAGTGGAATGAATTACCGGGAAACAGCAAATGAATGTCAAGAATTTGAGATGCGGGAGTTATAATTTACTAATTACTGAGGAAAGATGAACACAAAGTCAACGTGTGAAAGAATGTGGCAGGGAGGAGTTTGGATCAGGGAGACAAAGAAACTGAACCACACAGAAGGCACCTGTTTTCTGTCCTAATGGAAAGAGATGGATTTTAGAGGCATGGATACCTGGTTCATCTCCCAGCATGGTCATTACCAGACTGCTTTTCATAAACTGTAGCGAGCATGGACTAAGATAAGTAGATAAACACCTAGACTAGTGCATAGCACATAGTAGGCAGTCAAGGAGTGTTAAATCTGCCTCTTCACAGCTCCCATTCTATTCTTTTCTTATTTAGTAAGGAGCATCATTACTAAGCTGTAACTGACTTTGCACCATGATTCATTGCTAGAGAATGAGGCTAGGTGCGGTGACTCACACCTGTAATCCCAGCACTTTGGGAGGTCAAGATGGGAGGCTTGCTTGAGCCCAGAAGTTCAAAACCAGCCTTAGGCAGCAACACAGTGAGACCTCCCTTACAGAGAAGGGGGGCGGGGGAGAGAGAGAGAGAGAGAGAGAGAGAGAGAGAGAGAGAGAATGAGTCTCTCTACCTCCTACAGCAGGTCACTGTCATCTCAAGACCGTAAAGTAAGGATGCAACACTGAGAAACTCATAGACACATTGTCGCAACGACTAGTTCACTCTAAAACTGCATGAATAATATAACTTTTGGTGCTTGTTAGTACAGATGTGTCCAATGGCAAAATAATGGCCCATAGTTTTATTCTCCAGTGCTCTTGTTCCTCTTTTGTAACACAAAGGCATTTTCTGAGCCCAGTAGGAGCTAGGCAGGCAGTCCATCAACTAGGTGCTCCTAACAGGGCTATAGCTTCTAGCTGCCAAGACATGGACTCCCTAGGGTCTCCTGTCTGCCACCAAGGATGGGAAGGGTGTCATCTGAAGAGGAACCATGGGGTAATTGAGCAAGACGTGGAATGGAAGCCAAGAGGCTCTCAGATGCTTGTCCTGACTCGTTCACCAACCAGTTGGGCGAAATGAAGGGGACAGACCAGAGCTATTTTAGCGAGTTCTTTAAGAGACTGTGATAGAAAGAGCTTGTTATTCCCCAATATTCATCCCCCTTCTTTCTTGGTACTTGATTTTTAGCCATGAATACGGCTGCTCAGAATGGAGAACACATTACCCAGTCTTCCTTCCACCTGTGCCATTGGGATGAGTCTCTGGCCAATGACAGGAAAGCATAGGTAGTGTGTGCAACTCCTTGGAAGTGTCATTGGAAAGAAGAGTGCTTGTGTCCTCCTCCTGTCTTTTCTTGTTCCTGCTGGTTTTATGCATTTGTGATGGCTGAAACTGGGACAGCCATCTTGAACACAGAAGTGGAAATTACTTACTGAGGAGGGTGGAACACACCATGGGAGGGTCCCTGAGACTGTTTTTCACTGTTTTTCACTTTTACGTGAAAAAGAAGCATGTCATTATTACTCTGGAATTTCTGTTACTCAAAATTGAACCATAATCTTAACTAAAAGAGATTTTTGTGGATGTTCTACTAAAATGTGTGCCTTGGGCAAATACATCCTGGAAATTCTATAGAATATAGACCTTTCTTAAAGATTTGCGGTGTGCCCTAGCCTATTACATGCTAGCATTCCATAGACCCTTGCAACTCAGTGGGTGGCCCCTGCACCAGCCTTATCAGCACTGCTCAAGAGCTTATTAGAAATGCAGAATCTCAAGCCAACCTCAGACCCACTGAAATAGAATCTGCATTTTAAACAAGATCCCAGGTTCTTTGTCTGCACATTAGCTTAGAAAGCACTGCCATGGGCTATGAAATAGAAATGGTGTCCTGTGGTCTTAGAGTCTGGAGCAGAAGTAGCAAATACTTCTGATGGATCCCTGGGAGCACAGAGACAAACTTGGGTGAGTCCCATGACCAATGAGTGACCACAAGCTCTACAGGCCTGAAACCGCTGCTATCAGTTCCAAGAATCCTCTGGACAATTTCACCTCTGAATTTTGAGTCATTTTCAGGACCGAGCCTTCTTAGTTATTACTGATGAAGTCAAGAATTTGTGGCAGATGATCTCTTCTTCTGCTTCCGGCTACCTCTGCTTCTGTAGGGATCTGGGTCACCCGCCAAAGGGTCCTGCTGCTGCTGAACACCTTTGTGTCCTATGACAACTATTTTGGTTTTTGGCAAGTTACCCTTAGATCTATAGAAGAGGTAAGAAGGGGACTTTGAGAGACCCAGTGCTACCTGCCAGGGACCATAGAAGCAGCTGGGTGGGCAAAACCTCTTTCGGTCGGTTTCAGTCTTACACAAACTCACACGTGGGTACCTAGTCTAGCCAATCCAAACATCAGTTGAATTAGGATATTTGGTGTGTGAGACAGTAAACCAATGAGATCAGTTTCTTTTACTTGTTGCTTTATGATTTATCTGCTGATAACAAGTTTGAAGCTATACTAGGTAGTGGTAGAGGTTTTGTTCTCTGGAGCCAGACCTTTTGGGTTTGGCTCCAGGCTCACCATGTGCTACCCACAAGAATTTAGTCAAATTACTTACTCTTGACCTCTCCAAGCCTCAGTTTCTGCATCTGTAAAATGGGGACTAAAATAGTATCTAGCTCCCAGATTTGCCATGAGGATTACATATGAAATATATGTGAGGCACTGGTCAGACATGGTGGCTCATACCTGTAATCCCAGCACTTTGGGTGGCGGAGGAGGGAGAATCACTTGAGCCCAGGAGTTCAAGACCAATCTGGGCAACACAGTGAGACCTTGACTCTACAAAAAATACAAAAATTAGCCAGATGTGGTGGCACGCACCTGTAGTCCCAGCTACTCAGGAAAATGAGGTGGGAGGTTCACTTGAGCCCAGGTAAACTAGGATTGTATTACTGCACTCCAGCCTGGGTGACAGAGTGAGATCCTCTCTCAAAAAAAAAAATAGAAGAAAAAAATAAAGAAAAAAATAAATATATGTGAAGAACTTAGACTTATTCCTGGCTTATAGGAAGCACTATATAACTATAATAATAATTTAAATATATATGTAATAAGTTATATCACAATATTTTGATTTGGGGAATTACAATCTAAATCAGATACATAAAAATCTAAAAATAAGGAAAGAAGTACAGGTATACATTGACAAAGTTTTCAGGCTTGTTTTTTTCCCGTGGGTTATTAGCTAAACAAATGACTGTCCATTTCATTAAAGCAACGCAGACAATTTGAGCAAGCACACATTTCTAGGGAGTGTTATGATCCGAGTCCATACAGGGCACCATGAAATGCAGTGATGTAACAAATGAGGTTCTGGTGCTGTGATTCAGGAGAAGAGAAAGTCAAATGCACAAATAACTTTATTAAAAGACGAATACAGAAAGTGCTATACAGTGTTCTGTGAAAGAAGAAAAGCACATAATAATAATAATAATAATAATAATAACAATAATAATAGTCTGGCACAGTGGCTCAAACCTGTAATCACAGTACTTTGGGAGGCCAAGGCAGGAGGATTGCCTGAGTCCATGGGTTCAAGATCAGCCTGGGCAACTGTATATATATAAATTAGCCAGGTGTGGTGGCATATGCCTGTAGTTCTAGCTACTTGGAAGGCTGAGGCGGAAGGATTGCCTGAGTCTAGCAGGTTGAGACTGTGGTGGCCATGAACATGCCACTGCACTCCAGCCTGGGTGACAGAGTGAGACTCCAACTCAAAAAATAAAAATAATAATAATAATAAGTACCTGCACTAGGAACTACATAAGTACTTTAACATACATGATTTCTTTTGAAACTCAAAATAAGCCTTTGGTAGCAGTATAAATCATTCTCGTTTTACAAATCAGTAGGTGGAGCTTCAAAGATATTAAGAAAATTGCTAAATTCTCATATCTGATAAGTGAAAGGGCCAGGATTCAAACTCAGGTCTGGCAGATGTCGGAGTCCTTTCCTTCTTGCCACATTCGATGGACTCCAAAGAAGAACACACTTCTGGGAGAAGTTACATTTCAACTTGACCTTGAATGATGAGTTGGATTTTCAGGCAGAGCTAGGAATTGATGGCCAGAGGATTGTGGTAAGCTGAAGGGCAGTCCCTGCCCAAAGCAGAGGTGGACAAGACTGGCAGGAGAGATGGGGACAGCCAGGGGTAAAAGAATTGTGATACATCAAGGTGAGAAAGTGATGGGGGTCACATGGCAGAGGATTTTGAGTAAGAGCTTTAGGAGAGACCACTGAGGATGTAGTGTAGCAAGCACACAGACCCCTTTAAAGACATTCAACATCTAAAACAAACAAATAAAACAACCCACTGTACTTGCAAAGGCAAGCAAGTCTGCAGTGAATCCGGCCCTTCAATGACTGATCTTATTCTGCCAGGCAACGGTGTCCCCATGGAACAGGGGCACAAAGCTAGAGGCAAGGAGACTAATTAAGAGGCTGTGTAGGGAGGACAATGAAAAACAGAATTAAGACATTGGCAGAAGGGCAGAACTCAATGTGTACTTAAGAAATTGAGGTCAGGCGTGGTGGCTCATGCCTGTAATCCCAGCGCTTTGGGAGGCCGAGGTGTGAGGAGGATTGCCTGAGAACAGGAGTTCAAGACCAGCCTGGACAACAGGGTGAGATCTCACCTTTATAAATCAAAAAATTAGCCAGGTATGATGGCACGTACCTGTAGTTCCAGCTACCTGGAAGACTGAGACGGAAGGCTCATCTGAGCCCAGCAGGTTGAGGCTGTGGTTGCCGTGATCTTACCACTGCCCACCAGCCTGGGTGACACAGTGAGACTCTGACTCAAAATTTAAAAAAAGAAAAGAAATAAAATAAATTGAAAAATTCTTCTGTATATCACTAAACAGCTGGATGTAAAACCTGGCCATCTAACTTCCTAAGTTATCACTAGCAGTGGGGGGAAAGAGACACACCAACTAAGCATTATCTGTAGGTCTGCTTTTGAAGCCTCTGAAATTCAAATGGTTGGAATTACTTTCTGTAATTCTTGTGATTTAACTCTGCGCAGCCTCCCAGCCGTCAAGGGCTGCCGGAGGGGGTGGGGAGCAGTGAGGATGGTTAAATAAAAACAGTTCTATTTCTGGCATGCTTTAATGACAACCTTGTCTTAGAAATATTTCTCGTGCGATGTCTTTTCTCTTCAGTGTCATTGAAAGTGTTTTTAATTTCAAAGAGAGGCTGTGGCACGGGATGTTAATCAATGAAATTCTGGCAGGCTTTTCTGTGAACGGGCCTCGTTATTTATATTTTCCCCGTGGCAGAGATGAGTTCTTCGGCCCAGGCAATCTTATCATTCATGCCTGGTTAATTAAGGAGGAAACAAATGCCTTAGGAAATTCATCCTGATGTTGGAGGGAGGGAGAAGGACCTATTTTAGATCTTTGGGATATTTCATTTCCCCAAGGCCCTCCCCGTGAGTCACCGGGAGGCAGAGAAGGCAGAATAGTATAGTCGTCCAGACTCAAAAAATAAGTTTTGGCTGCAATACCGGATAATGGTATTTATGTATTCCTTGCTTGCGAGTTTCTGCAATGCTTTCTGTTATGTATGCACAGGCTGCAGCAGGCAATGCCAGTGTTTTTGTTCCTCTGAATTCCTGCCGTTGGATCCTGCCAGGATTTAGGGTGGGGTCAGCCCCGGGCCATTTTAGCCCCAATAAAGGTCTGTTTTATTAAAGGCCTGCTTGTCCCTTGCCTGTTTGCTGCTGCCTAATACAACACTTTCTTTATCTCTTTCTGGCCCTGCCCCAAAGAAAGTGGGGAGACCTGCTGCTGCTTGGATTCTAGTCTCTATCTCCAGTTTGGTCTTGGGGGGTTTAGGGGCTTGAAATGGAGGAGAGATAGAGCACAGCATTTAGGATTAAATTTCATACTATTCTGTACTCTGGTGATTAAAACAATGATGATGATGCTTCCGACCTGCCCTGCTGAGCTGTTACTTCCACATCGTTTTGATGAGGAGCTCTGCTGTGTCATTCCCACGCTCCCCTTTCCTTCTAGTGATGATAGGGCCTGTGCTAAAGCCCACAGAGGTGAGAAACGAAGACTGAACAGGAGACCGGGGTGGGGTGTTTCCCTGGGAAAACTAGCTGGCACTCTGGGAATGTGAGCTATGAATTTATCTGAATTCTTACCATGTTCTCACTAACTTATCTGGTCCTGATAGGCGCCAAGCTAACAGGCTGGGTCAAACATAAGCAGGGCTGGCTTCCCGAGTGGGTGACCTGTATAAGTGTACAGCCTTCACACTTAAAAAAAAAAAAGTCATTATCTTGAGATTCCTCAACAGTTTTATACAAAGGACCCACATTTTTATTTTGCATGGAGCCCTGTAAATTATGTCGTCAGTCCTGCGTATAAGACCAGATTTTCAGCATTCCTGACACTAAGACAATCAATTGCAAAGATAGTTCATCTTCTAGGCTCCCCCAATGGTACGGCAATTTTCAGGGAATTCAAGGGAGGACATGAGGCAGTGACAGGTAGGAACGCCTGCTAAGTCCTACAGTCTGTCTACAGAAGCTTGGCTCATCAATTCCATGGAAAGGCAAAGTGTGGCACAGCTGTGAGGTCAAGGAGGCGGAACCTAAAGAGACTTTGAGTATGTCCTTGAAGAGGTAACTGGAGACCTAAAGAAGCTGTCAAAGAGAAGGACACGGCTGGGGGGAGGCAGGAGAGAAATCCAGAAAATTTTCACAGTGGAATTGGAGATAGCAAGAAAGAGAACGTGCTGGGGAAGTTCACAGTGGGTGCAAGTTGTGAGGGCAGATGACGTGTGGATGGGTGGCCTGCACTTGTCTGGAGCTCACTGCAAGGCAGTGAGGGCAGAAGGAAGGAGTGAAGAAGGCGTAGGGAATGAGAACAAAGATGGGGAAACTGAGCTTGCAAAGGGAAGGGTGGAGAGGGAGTGCGCATTTATTACAGGGGGTCCGGCACATATGAGGGTCTCCGCACATCATCTCTCCAGCTGGTGACCCTGAACAGAAGGGTGAAGCAGAAGGAATGACACTTCTGCAAATCCAGTCTGGAAACATCTGCCTCAGAATCACGTTGTGGCACTTATTACAAAGTGTCTGAAGTGGAATTGTTTTCACAATTTTACTGCAATTGCACTTTCTAGAATGTCAGCAGTCTATCAGTCACTAGATCTAATGGCTCCTTGGCCTCAATTTGCTTTCGCTCTCTAAAGCTTGTGGTGCTATTAACCTCATCCTTTCTTCCCTGGATCCCACTCTGGACCTCCCCTATAGGAATCACTCAGGTCTGGAAATGGGAGGGTAGGAAGCAGCCTTTTTTTTCCTTTGAGTTGGGGTCTCACTCTGTCGCCCAGGCTGGAGTGCAGTGGCACAATCACAGGTCACCACAGTGACCTCGACATCCTGGGATCAGGCGATCCTTCTGCCTCAGTTTCCCGAGTAGGTGGAACTACAGGCGTGTGCCACCACGCCTAGCTAATGTTTTCAGTTTTTTGTAGAGACGAGGTCTTGCTATGTTGCTCAGGCTGGTCTTAAACTCCTGAGTTGAAGCAATTCTCTCACCAAAGTGCTAGGATTATAGGTGGGAGTCAGCACACCAGGCCTAGGAAGTAGCCTTTTAAACTAAGTTTCAAAGTAACTCTGATTTAAAGCCAGGAGGATGGCGGAATACAGCTGAAGCAGGTTTTAAAGGCCTGACTGTGGCGCAGGGGTGCAGAGGCTGAGTAAAGAAGGGAGGGGTGGTCACAGGTAGCCCAGACCTTCCAGTGTGGATATCGACCTGGCCTGAGATGACTGTAATGTCTATCTGTCACAGAGGGAATCGCCTGCCCACAAAGCCCCCAGAGGGGCTTCCCACCAACTCCATTTCACCACCCCTTAAGTTGCTTGAAGTAACTGTGTTGTGCAATCACCAAGGAGAATAAAGACTTTCCAGTGAAGATCATGCTCCCGAAAGTTGATATCTGCTTTATCTTGCTCTTGCAGGATTATGCATGGTTTTTAGATTCAGCCTTTACTCAGTTTCACTAACTGTCATATTCCTGTTCTCTTTCAAATCCTTCTTGATTAATCCCTGATTGTTGTTTCACTAACCAACCGATAATTTTTTCCAGACAGACTAGTTTTGCCTCTCAACTGTCTGATCCTCTGAAGAACTTCTCAACATCCCAATCAGATCATAGCTCCTGAATGTTTTAGACAGCAATCCTTCTCAGAGTTGAAAGTGCAGACAAATGGCCTGGGAATGCCCATTTTGGTCTAGTGGATGTGGGATGGGAACTGAGATTCTGCTTTGCTAACAAGCTCCCAGGTGATACTGTTGCTGTCTGTCTGTACACCACTCTTGGAGTAGCAAGGCTTTTATAATTTTTCCACTTGTATTAAGGGTTTGAAAACAACATTTATTGCTTATAACATCTACATTTGAAATGCAAATTTTCTTTATTTTTATACTAGGTGGGTGAATTGAATGAATTAGCTCTCTAAAAATAAAGATTTGGTATTATAGCGAATGTTTTACAATAGGAATATATGAGGATGGGGAAAACGGTCATTATGAAACATACATCCTAGGTTTTTCCTATCAGCCAGTCCATCTACTTATTCTCCCTCTCACACCACTGCTGCATCTTCCAACTTTTCACAGCAAAATTCTTAGAATGATCTATATATATTCAGAGGCGAGTTCATCCCCTTCTCTCCCCAAGTGACTGAAGTGGAATTCTGTTTTCACGATTTTACTGCAATTGCACCTTCTAGGGCGTCAGCATTCTCTCAGTCACTGGATCTAATGGTTCCTCAGCCTCCATTTGCTTTCGCTCTCTGAGGCTTGTGGTGTTATTAACCTCACTCATTCTTCCCTCGGCTTCCTGACTACTGGAGTATGCTTGTTCACAACCTGCCTCATCATGGCGAGATTTTCTGTGTTGCCCCCTTTTCCTGCACCCAACCTAACTGCACACACCGGGGCAGGGACTTATGTCCAAGGCTGTTCTACATCCAGGGATTAATCAAGAAGGATTTGAAAGAGAATCTGAAAAAGAACAGGAACCCAGCAGCTGGTGAAATTGAGTAAGAGGCTGAAGCTAAGAACCAAGCATAATCTTGCAAAAGTGACTGCCCTCACTCCCTTGGAAATCTCATCTATTTACATGGCTTTGACTATTCACATCAGGCAAATGTCCACCCAAGTTACGACCGCCAGTGCTGACCTCTCTGCAGCTCGAACCCTCACGTTTTTTTTTTTGTTTGTTTGTTTGTTTTGAGTTGAATCTCACTCTGTCGCCCAGACTGGAGTGCAGTGGCCTCTCCCGGCCACCGCAGCCTCGACTCCGGCGATCCTTCCGCCTCAGCCTTCCAAGTAGCTGGAACTACAGGCGCACGCTACCACGCCCGGCTAATTTTTTGATTTA
>CAUYQG010060488.1:0-21023 GCA_963574415.1 Tarsius wallacei | reverse complement strand
CCTCATCTCTACAATAAATCAAAAAATTAGCTGGGTGTGGTAGTGCATGCCTGTAGTTCCAGCTACTTGGAAGGCTGAGGCAGAAGGGTCGTGGGAGCCCAGAAGGTCGAGGCTGCGGTGGTGGCCAGGAGCGTGCCACTGCACTCCAATCTGGGCGACAGAGTGAGACTTCAACTCAAAAAAAAAAAAAAAGAAAAGAAAAAAAGAAGTAGGAAACAATTGTCCCTATACTCAATTGACATTAATGAAGTTGGGTATGATTTAGACTTTTTTACAATAATTTAGGAAATATTGCCTGATTTCAATTTCTCATGAGTTGAGATAGGCAACAAAATGTACATGCAATCAAAGGTTTTCAGTAACCTGTATCAAAATATTTCAGATTTTTGAGTCAGAAGTCATGCCTTCTGACATGACCAACAGAGAAAAGTGACCTTTCTGAGTTAATTTTTAGAGGTTCATTTCCGTTGTTAATGAACATGTGCTGTTATTGGTGACATTAAATAAATATTTTATGACACTATTTATATATGTCTCCATAAAAGTATAAGCATCATGGAAAGACATATATATTAGCACTAAGAATGTAATCATCACAATAATAATAGCAATAATAGATGATCTCTACAAAAGGTCTTTAGGGGATGTTTAGGATAAGATGCTAATCACCCAATCTTCAGCCGTTCCCAGAGCTATGTTCTTTGTAGCTTCTTTTCTAATTATGCTTTTTCCTAAGTAATATAAACATTCCCCAGCAAACCTGCTTATACTACTAATTAGTCACATCTGGAATAAAGTGTTTGCAATGATAAGAGTCAACACATAGCTCTCTAAATTATGAAGGCATTTTTGGAATTAGTAGACTCTGAAAATTGTGGTTTGATTCTACAGAGTATTACATTCATGCTATTAATGTTTAGTGGGTACCATCTAAAGCAAGAGGCCACTGTTTTCTATTTTCTACAAAGCCTCGAAGTAAAGAATCCACATCTAGTGGTAATGATCTGAATGTGTGTAGTCCTTCAAAATTCATATATTAAAATTTAATCTCCAAGGTGATGTAATACAAAATGGGGCCTTTGGGAAGTGATTAGGTAGAGCTCTCATAAACAGGATTAATGTTCTTTGCAAAAGAGATCTCAGAGAGCTAGCTTAACCCCTTCCACCACATAAGGAAGTGGTAAGAAGGTGCCTTCTATGTACAGGAAGCAGCCTTCACCAGACACCAAATCTTGATTTTGGACTGGATGCCTTGATTTTGGACTTCTCAGACTCTAGAACTATAGGGAATGCAATTTCTGTTGTTTATATGCCACCAGCTCATGGTAATTTGTTATAGCATCCTGAACAAACCATGATGGAAACTTGTAGTTTCATTTGCTTTTAGCACTAAAAATATTTGCAAAGGCCCAATCCATGAACCATTGTCCAGGTCTCTTGCATGGTTTCTTCTGCAGTATGGACAGAAAACTGCCTTGAAGATGATTTTGTTTCTAGACTTGCTGTGGCATTTGCATTTTAGACTGAGCTACAACAATTAATTGAATAGTATTCATCAAATAATTGTGACTTTGGGCTGTCTTTTCTCTAGGTAGCAGTTGAGTAGCTCTTGCTAAAGCATAAAGATAACCCTGAAATTTCTAATCTGCCAACACTCTGTTCTGGCAGCTTTATTTGTACACACATGTTTCTTCTCCACATACAAAAATCATAAGCACATATGCATAATTCAAACTCTCTTCCATTAGTCTGATATCATAGAATCACCTTCAACCACTGCCTGGCACTTCATATATAGAGAGTGAATTGGATTAAATTGTAATAGTCATAAAAGTCATTATCGCAGTACTGTGGTCATCGCTAGAAAGTACACTTTCCCAGCTTTGTGTGGATTTTAACATATTTAATGTGAGACGTGTGTGCCCTCTTATCAACCTTCACCTAGCCTTCAGAACTCATGTACTGTGTGCCAGCATCCTAGGTGCTATTTTAGATATTTTAGGTACTAGGGATATACAGGGACCTCAAAGGTCTCTCAAAGTCATGTTTTAATATAGTAAAACAGACAATAAAAAAGTACAAATTTAATGAGACAGTACCAAATAAAAAATTATAAAGGAGAGAGAGAAAGAGATTAGGCAGTTAAAAGTTTGGAGTTAAAGTGATTGAGAAATCATGCTATGGGAAAATCTAAGCAGAGGATTTTAGGAAGAGGGCAGCATCAGGGAACACCTTTGAAGCAGATGCCAGCAGGGAAGTTTGCAGGAAGAGGGAAATGCCAGGCTTCCTCCTTTCAAGGAAAGGGAGCTTGGGAGGAAACAAGATTGGAAAAATAAGATCTACAGACCGGGATAAGAAATTTAGGTTTCAGAGAACACAGACCTGCAATAGGCTTTTTTTGGTTTTTGGGGCTTTTTTTTTTGTAAATTCTTCTGCATATTTAGATTATTTCGTTTTTTTGTTGTTGAATTGCTTTTGTGTTCCAATATGAAAGACTTATACTAAAGGTAATGGTAAATATCTGTGTGAAGAGTTGCAAAATGATGAATCTCCTGATAATATATAATGAATTCAAATGAGTTATTTTTATTTTAACTGTTATGTCCATTGGTAAGCAGAACCATCATCAAATTTAAAAATACTAGTTTTTACAATTGCAATATTGAGAATATAATGGTTGTTAGAGAATGTGAAGAAACAGTGAGACTTACAGATTTTAGGAACTGAATTCACATGAAAAGATGTTCGATCTCATGGAAATCAGGGAAACAAAAATCAAAACACAGTGATGTAACATTTTGCACTCACATTCGCAAAAATTAAATCTTGGTAACAACTGTTGCCGAAGATTACAGTGGAAACTTTCATTCATGACTTGTGAGAATATAAACTTGTACAAGTATTTTGAAGATCAATATGGCATAGCTAGTGAAGTTTAAAAAACTGTATCTGCTCTGATTGAGTCATAATGCTTGGAAATATATGAACAAGAACCTAAGGAGACATGAGGAAGAATGTTTATGGCCCCCATGATAACTGGAAAATAATCTAAATATTCGCTTCCAAGAGGTTACATTAAAAAGGATGTATTTATGCCATGGAACATGATAGGGAAGTGAAAATAAATGAACTAGCCCTATGCATATCAACATAGTTACTCTCACAAGCACAATATTAAATGGATAAACATAGTTTTGGAAGAATATATATAATATGATATAAATAATAGAAAGCTTTAAAATATACAAAAAATATTGTCCACTGCTCATAGAGATATACATAAGTAGCATCATGCATGAAAATGGTACCAATGTCAGTTTGTCACAGGAAAGAATAGGAAAACTACAATTTCTGTTCTTGAGCATTAACTTTTGCCAATTTGTCAACAATTTTGTCAAATTTATCTTTGCATATTCACATTCAGCAGAGAGTAACATCTTAATTAATAGATAATCAAATAACATTTTATTAATTTTAATTTTAAAAATTAGTACAAGTATTCAAAAATGAAGATAAGTTTGACTTTTACAAAATTTTATTTTATTATAAGAATGTGGGGTACAAGTGAGGATTAACTACCTAAGTAGTTTTCTGACTTTGTAATAATGCCAATCTGATTGATGTGAGATGGTATCTCATTGTGTTTTTGATACTCATTTCTCTGATGATCCATGATGTTAAGCATTTTTTCATGTTCGTTAGTCACTGTTATGTCTTCCTTTGAGAAGTGTCTGTTCATATCCCTTGCCCACTTTTAGTGAGATTATTTGTTTTTGTTTTTCTTGTCGATTTGTTTGACTTCTTTATAGATTCTGGATATTAGGTCTTTGTCAGATGTGTAATTGGCATATATTGTCTTCCATTATGTGAGTTGCCGTTTTACTCTGTTGATGATTTCTTTTGCTGAGGAGATGCTTTTTATGCTGGGGGCTACTGAAAGTGGGAGGAAGGGAGGAGAAATAAGTGTTGAAAAACTACCCCTCAGGTGCCATGCTTACCACCATTGTGGGGGTCAGGCTCAATAGAAGCCCAAACATCACCATCATGCAACATACCTACACAATAAACCCTCACATGTATGCCTTGAATCTAAAATTAAAATTTAAAAAAATCTTCCTGAATAAAAAAGTGGGAACAAACTCTCACACTGGACCTCTAAAAATGTGTATCCTCTATGTCATACAATATGCTTTGTGCCTTACTAGAATTGCCTTCGATTTTTAATACACTTTTCATCTTAAGTAGTCATATTAGAAAGTTGCATGCAGCTCCTTTCACGGGTCTTTTGGAAATCTTATTGACTGATAAAAGGGCAGAAGTGAAGAGAGAAATGACTTAATGTACGTAGCCATTATATTTGTGAAGAATTAAGGCACATTTTAGTGAGTCAAAAATAATTCAGGAAACAACTCAGAATGCAAAGTCTCTGGCCCCACCTGAAAAGACTCTGACTCCCCCAGTATCTGTCTGCAGCAAAAACCAAAGAATCAATCATTTTAACCGGCGATATCATCCCAGCCTACACCAACAGGATATCGATGCAGGTGATTCTTGAACCCAAAGTGGAAAAACACTTTCTCAGGGGAACTGATATTTTGTATTGAATGTAGAACCTAAAGGCCTTAGGGTAGCTCCTTCATGATCAAGATGACGCTGGAATGATAAAGTGAAGACATTGTCCAAGCTCATTTATGTTCATAGATAAATATTACAATAAAATAGTGTAAGAGAAAGTACTTATAGACCATTGAGCACTGTGCAAATATAAGACTATTATTTTTACGCTGAGGGTGGTGGTTGACAAAATATTATTGTGTATGTTTTACACTGAAGAATAGGGTGGGGGCAGAAGAATTGACTCTAGTGCGTTTCTTCAAGGGTTGATTTCACTAAATATGTTTATACCAATTTGATAATGGTGTGAAACCAATGTGGGCCTAATCCTAGTATCAGAGGCAGAGCTGAATGCTTTCTCAACATCCCCAAACAAGTTTTTAAAACCTGCAAAAATGGCCTCGGAAAGTGGGAAGGAGAAATTAAATTTAGTTTTGCTTGTAAATAAGAAATATCCTGAATCCAAACACATATGCTATATGCTAAACTCTCCTCAGATTAGCATAATCAGAAAGTCGAATTTGTTAATTCTAGATCAAGTAAGGAGTTCTAGTCCATCTGTTTCTTTGTGCAATTTGAGGACCTATTACAGACTCAGTGAGAACATGCTTGTTTATTACCATTTTAATAACGTTTGTGGAGCACGGCTCGCCCCAAAGTCTCCTTGCTTCAGTGCATGCAGTGAAGATCTCCGTAACCCCCTTTGGGGGAGAAAGGGAGAGATGTGGTAGCTGTTTTCCATGTAACGTTAAACAGCAATTCTAGATACATGGTGAAGAAGAAGAATATTGCATTATCATAACAATGCAGAGGAAATGAAGAACACAATTGCCTCAAAAGAAAGGACAAAAACAACGTTGTACTTGTGTAAAAGGAAGCTAGGGGACTTACATCTTCAATCCAAGCAGCTTTTGTCCTGCAGGTGATGCGGGCAACCTCGTTGATGACCATTCAGCAGTGACCCTGAGGACTAGGCCCTGCCTTGATCACCAATCGCGCTGGCAGAGCCTCCTTCAAACTCTTGCCTCCCAGAAGTGAATGAGCTTAATCTGTGCTTAGTGCAGGAACCGGAAGGTCGGAGGTGTTTGAAAATAATTGGCAGGTGAGAGGAAAGGCAGCCTAAGGACAAGGACAACGCTCTGTGCCCAAGTTCCCATCCTGCCGTGACTTTAATGAGTCTCCTCTGCTTGACTTACAGTTCTGATTAAATACTCTCCTTGATGAGTGAGCCAGCACCGTCCATACTGGGGATGGTTTACAGTTCAGGGGGGAGTCAGAGGGGCATGTTTAAGGATATTATGCAGGTCACACGACAGAACAGCCCAAGGCAGAACACAGACCTCGGAAAGCCGTTTGTCTTCTTACTAGAAACTTCATTCCATTCTTCCTCCCTCAAGATGATTGTCCTCAAATGTTTCTTTTTCCCTCCATAGGCTTAGCAGCTCACTGCAAATCCTACGTTTTAGAGTCATGATTGATCAGGGCCTGACATCCTCTGGCCCACACTTGACTTACCTAGACTTGTTAGAAAATGACCTGCTTTTCACATGCATATGTTCTAAGTAGACATAAAAGCTTACTCCTTAGCATGGTAAATGTTTTTAAATAGGATACGTTTTTGCTTTTGAGTAGCTTATGAAATATGACTTTAATAATTCCTTCATGACTCAGGGACCTCACTTTAAAAATATCAGTTATTTTATTGTGCCGGCAAACAATGCGATGTTCAACCTGACTTGCAATTGTCCCTTTCCCTATGCCTTTGAATGCTTCTGTTGAATTTTTTTTATTTCTGGACTCTATCTGGCACCTTTCCCTTCTTGCTCAAAGCAATGCACCATGGCTTCCTTCTCCCCTTACTAATGTAATCTGTGAGTATGCCATGTGACCAAGTTTTTTTCAGAATGTATGTAAAGTAATGGTAAATTAGGATCCTAAGTGACAACTGATGAACTAATTTATTTATTTATTTATTTATTTTTGAGTTGGAGTCTCACTATGTCACCCAGACTGGAGTGCAGTGGCCGCTCCCGGCCACTGCAGCCTCGACCTGCTGGGCTCCGGCGATCCTTCCGCCTCAGCCTTCCGAGTAGCCGGAATTACAGGCGCATGCTACAACGCCCGGCTAATTTTTTTTTTTTTTAAATTTATTGTAGAGATGAGGTCTCGCCAAGTTGCCCAGGCGGGTCTTGAACCTGCGGGCTCAGGCAATCCACTCACCTCAGCCTCCCAAAGGCGCGGGATTACAGGCTGAGCCACCGAGCCCGGCTGATGAACTAATTTATAATAAAACAGATGGCCATTCAAGTCACCTGTCTTGAAAGTACAGACTTCTATTTTACTTCCTAAATGAATTTATTTTGAATTCAAATAATTAAGGCTGCCGGTTAAGTGACCCCTCCCCCCAAACAAGAAAGATGGGCCTGGGTGACGCTGCCTTTTGTCTGTTTTTTGACTGTTGATACAATCCCTTGAGAAACAGCACTGAATATGTATATACTTTGTATTGATTTTAGTGGTGCATAGGCCTTATTTGACAAACATTAAAAATAAATATCAAAATATGATTTTCAGTTTCAAAATGAAATACTTCTCTGAAAGACATTTCATATATGAAATGATCTTCATATAGCTCTACCCACAGCAGTAAAGTTTGAAATGGCAAAAAACTGGAAACAAAAATATCCAAAATAGGACAGTCTAAAGGGATGAGGGTGCATCTTTACAATGGGATAGTCAACAGCTGTCAAAACAAAAACAAAAGGAAGGCAGTTCTTTACAATGGGATAGTAAACAGCTGTCAAAACAAAAACAAAGGAAGGCAGTTCTTCACGACCACTGTGGTGTGGCTTCTATCCTGGTGATGTGACTGTTGTAAATAGCAGACCCACCATGCATAGATGCGCTGGAAGTTTACCTCTTGCCCCTCTGGCTGGCTGGTGGCAGCACTCCCCTGGAGCCTGCACACTTTTGATCCCACTCTCCTCTAAGCCGATGGAATGGGACAGAGGCACGCTGAAGGCATGACTGCTTCTTAAAACCCTTGGTCTGTTCTACATGGAAGAACTAGTCACATGTTTCTAGCCAGAACCAACACAGGCTGGGAAAAGCAGTTTGGCTGAGTAGCTGCTTTTCAGTCGTAACTGCTTCCTATGAAACGGGAGCATATATCTGCTGAACACCTTGCTGTCTCTGCTACCATTTCATTTACTTATCATTTCATGAAAAAAGCAAGGTGCACCATGTTGCTCCTGTGTCACTATTTGTCTGAAAAGAAAGATGGCATATATATTTGTATATGCATTAATAAAAAGAAAACTAGTAACCGCATTTACCTGTGAAGAAGAATTCTGGAAATTAATGAATAGGAGATGAGGCAGAAGAGAAATTTCACTACACTGTATACTTGTATATACTTTTGAGATACTAATGATGTGAATGAAATTACCTATTCAGAAAACAAAATGAATTTAGGAAGTAAAAAAAGAAAGAAAGAAAATGCCACCAATCTGGACAGAAGGTAAGAAACATAACTTCCAGACACACTGGAGACCACCTGGAACTGGGCCATCCCATCCATCCCACAAGCAGTGTGGGAGTGAATGAAGCCATCTGGGATCCCGTCAGAAGCTGCAGTCTTAAAGACCGTGAGCAAAGTGTAGGCGAAAATGTACCAGAACTGATGTCATGAGAGGAAACCGGCTTTTCTTTGCTCAGAGAAAAGAGGCAGAAGTTTATAGGAAGAATGTCTCCCTTTGTATGCTCTGTGAAGTATACATAAACAAAACAGGTATATTTTCATAGCTTTTATGTAAATATATGCTTCTTACTGACCCTGGTTGAAGGGAGATTTGTCTTCACCACAGAAAACGAAACATTAATGTTACATTGCATGGTAAATGTCTCCCACAGCATCTGCTTATGGATTTAGAAAAAAGTAGGGTATCAAGAGACAGCTAAAGAAGGAGGGCTGGCTGGCTACTGCCTACTAGGGAAGATGTGTCAAGGATGCTTCGAGAATTTTGCCTACAGTACTCCCAGGAGGACAGGGACCCACAACGAGGAAGGTTATAAAGTGAAGGTCTCCCTGTGATAGGAGTAATAGCTACAGGGAAGTCCATCATCTATCTGATCAGTCCATTGTGCAGTCAGTTCATGCAACCCCAGTTGTTGAGGGTGAGCTTTCCTAGGAGAAAGATATAAAGAAGGTCTGCTCCAGGAGCTGTGTCTTGAAATGCACTTGGACAGTTCTGTTGAGAGACAGGCTTTTGGAGAGAAATGGAGGAACATTCTCACAGTTTGACTAAGGATTGAGTCTTTTTTTTTCTCATTTTATTTTAAAGATGTGGGGGTACAATTCAGGGTTAGGTACACAAGTAGTCATTGTATAGGTGAAGTTTGGGCCTCCCTTTTAATCATCACTTAGCCTGGTTTGGGATCAGGTACCATTATCAGTGTTATGTGCCCCCATTCCTCCCCTGGTAGTAACCCGCTACTGTCAATTCCATTATGGGGGTGATAAATGTTCAGGGTCCACTTAGGAGTGAGAACATGTGGAATTGAGTCTTAAGTATAGCTTCTCATCAGTGTTTCGATTATCCATGAGATAAAACAGAGGGTTCTTTTTACCACAGGTACTTAGAATCAGACCCTTTCCTAGTGACTCAGTGTTCTCTATGAGATGTGTTAGAATTCCTTGCATGGCCCAATGAAATAACGTGCATGATGTCAGCCCTATGACAAGTGCCTTACACTGAGTTTCTGGTGGGTAAGCATTTACTAAGATCTTGTTGGAATAATCACAGTTTGCATCCTCAAGGGGCTCCATAACTCATGGAAAAGACAGGTATTGAAATTAATAGGATCAGTTGTGATAACTGTGATAATAAAAGTATAGACTTTTCTCAGATTCTTTCAGTTTCAGGGACTCATAAAATTAAAAATGTAATACACTACAAACTTGCTACTATTTACTTTGTCAAGAAAGTTCTTAAATCAAATAAACCATTTACTATCAGCACCATTTCATAAAATAAAGGTTATTGTAACAAAAAACTGAAAGCATCTGATCTCCAAAAAAAAAAAAAAAAGGATATGTCTTTATATTTTTAAATTTAAAGGTGGAAAATTTTTAACTTAAACATTTCTGACTTTTTATAATATGAAATTTTTAAATACAAGTTAGTCAATTTGTTTTCAGCTTGGGGACCTATATTCAACAGTGCAATACAAATGGGACTTGCATGTGCAACATTTTCTGGTAATGTATTTTTCACAGTCATTTCAGAAAATTGTTTCATGTTGGTTTAATGGTGAAAATTGGAGCAGCATCCTTTCCCCCCACCCATTTTCATTTTAGATTCAGGGGGTACACATGCATGGTCATTACATGGACATATTGCGCAGTGGTGGAGATTGGGTCTCAGGTGGCCAATTCCCCAGATAGTGAACATTGCACCCTATATATAATTCCTGAACTTTAATCCCCATCCCCACTTCCCTTGTTGGTGTTCTGAGTGTCTATTATTTCTATCTCTGTGACCACTTTACTCTCGCATATGAGTGAGAACATGTGGTATTTGTTTTTCTGTTTTCTAAGTGAACTGACTCAGATACTGAAGCAACATTATTTATGACATGCAGTGAATTCAGTACCCATGTTCCAGGTAAAGGCAAAAATTAAGGCCCTCGTTCCTGGAGCTGTTTTTTTTTTTTTTTTCTCTTTAAAGATCTGGATTTCTCCATCAAGAAATGTATAGGAAAGTGGCTTCAGGTGCTCCTTGCTAGGTGGCTGTGAAACTTGAGAGCTGTAATCAACAATATGGAGAATTTGGAAATTTATTCTAAAAGGGATGATGCATACTGGTGAAAATGTCTTAAACTCACACAGGCCTACTCCCTGGCTTTTGGCAATATCTGGTATAATCTTGAATTTACTCTTAGGAATATAGATTGGTTTCAAGGAAAGTTTTTGGTTGTTGTTGTTTTGTTTTGTTTTGATATGCAGGTTTTACCAGGGCCCACAGACAAGGCAGGGCAACAGTTGCTGGTGTCAACTATTCTGCAACATCGAGTCAGTTACTGAACTGTGATGGGATAGGCCCTATGCCTGAACTCTCTTGGGAACCTTGAGGACAATTCCATTTTTCATGCATTATTTTCTCATCATCCTCCAAAATAAAAACTTTGGGCCTATGATCTTTTCCAGACTCTCATTCTCATGGTACTCAGACCTTCTCCTCTTTTGACCCAAGCTCTCATTCCTTTTCTTCCTCCATAATCTTTAAATTTGGAAAATGTGTTCCTTTTTGTTTCATTGAGATTCTTAAATTCTTCCCAGGTAACTTATTCTTTCTCTGTTTTTTCTTCTTTATTTTCTTAATGAAGAAACTAGCTTGAGAATATTTTTCTAATGTTGAACCAACCTTGCATTGTGAAATAAAACAAATGAGTTCACGATTATGTTAGATTATACATCTCAAAATTTGGTTAATTTTTAAAAATGATTATTACATCTGGTTTCATAAGTGAGAATAGCTTATAATTGTCATTATTGCCATTCCCTGTGTTTTTTTACTTAAAAAAGACTATAATGGCTTTTAAAATGAACTAGAGATGAGATATATATTTTCTACTCTCTAAAAGAGCTTTGTATAAGTTTGGAAACAACTGTTCCTCAAATGTTTTTAGCATTATCTTGTAAAACAGTTTTGGGTCTTTTTGTTTGTTTGGGAAGACTTTTAACTACTTATTCAATTTATTTAACAGTCAGATTTTCTTTTCACTCTAAGTTGGTTTTAGTAATTTGATTTTTTTCTGGAAATTTTCCTCTTTACATAAATTTTTAAATATGTCAACCTAAAGTGTTCTTAGGTTTGCTTATAACTGTTTGGATCTTAGTTATATCTGGAGATAAGCTCCTTTTTTACATTTCCTATATTGCTTATTTTATGCCTTCTGTTTTATTCTTGATTCACATTTCAAGGGTTTATCAATTCTAGTAGAATTTTTAGAAATCAGGTTTTGGCTTCTGTTGATTCTCTCTACACATATTTCTTTTTCATTATATTAAGTTCTGTTCTTATAATTATGGTTGCCTTTTTTCTATTTTGTTTGGCTTAATTAAAAAGAAAAACTGGCATGTTAAGTTAGATACTTAGCTCATTTATTTCAGGCTGTCTTCTGTCTTAGTAAAAGCATTTAAGGATAGGAGTGTTTACGTAGCTGAATCCCACAAGTCTTAATTAGCATTGCTATTAGCATTCGGTTATAATTACTTTCAATTTTTAATTGTGCCATTTAGAATTCTTTAATTAGAAAGAGCTTCTTGGTCTTCTTTTGTTTTTCACAGCTTTCACACTTTGAAGAATAAAACAGTTATTTTGAAGACTTTCCTTAATTTTGGATTTGTTATTATCTTTTGGTAATCTGAGCTTTAACCATTATGCATTAAGGGGTTGGTGTCATTCCATTTTTTTTCCCTTATGATTCACTGGATTTTCTAAATCGAAGCTTCAGTAAGAATTAGTGTTCTTTAATAATTCTGAAAAATTATCAGCTATTATATCTTCAAATATTTCCTTTCCTTATCTTGTTTATTATTTCCTTCTGGAACTCTCATCAAACATATGTTGGACCTCCTTCATGGATCATTTTCCATTTTTTCATTTCTTTGTCTCTTTGTGATGCATTTTGAATACTTTCTTCTAATCTTCTAGTTCACTAATCTTCTCTTTCATCATATCTAATCTTCTGTTGTCTCATTTGTTGTATCAGTTAGTTTTTGGTTTGTTATGCAGAAACATTGGCTTAAAACAATAAACATTTAGCATTTATCACAATTTTCTGGGTTGGATGAGCTGTTCTCCTGGTCTGAGATAGCTTGTTTGGTTTCTGTAGTTAGCCAGCAGCTCTGTTGTATCTTAGACACCTAGAAACATCTCACTTACATGTATGGATATTGGCATGATGTTAGCTGAAGTAGTGGAGACCACCTGGCTGTGTTTCTGTCAGCATCAGGCAGGTCAGACTGGGCTCATTGACAAAATGGTAGTTGCAGGATTCCCAGTAACATTAAGAAGGTCGCCCTAACCTGTAAGCTCTTCTTGAGTCTCTGCTTGCTATTATAGCTCTGTTTGCTATTGTTCCATTGACCAAAGTATGTCAAATGGCCACCCTCAGAGTTAAGATGAAAAGAGTCTATCTGAGAACCTGGATACTGTAAGGAAATGATCTTGGCCATTTTTACAAATATTCTGCCATAGCCCTCCTCTTAACTTTTTTTCTATGCTTAATGATCATAACTTTTATTTCTACAACTTACATTTGGTTCCTTTCCAAATGTTCCTTATCAATTTAGACTTTTTTTTTTTTTTTTGGTTCCAGCACCACTACTTTTAACTTCTCTTTTTCATTTTTTGAAAATATTATATATTCTTGTTTTGTACCTGCATTGGATAATTCTAATATCTCATTTATCTTATTGGAATAATTTAGCAAGTTGTCATTTCACATAAATCTCACACATGGCAATCTGTTTTCTTATTAAGTTAGTGTTTTTTAACTTTGAGTTTGCATTCCTTGGAACTTTGTTGGAATTCTTTGATGCCTGGGTTTATAGAGCACATTTTCAGAGAGATTTGTATCTGCTTCCACCAGATCTCTTGAAATACTTTCATGTCAGAAAAACTTTAAACCTATTTGGGATTGTGTGGGCCCCTCAGAATGTATGAATACAGTCCTCAAACTCTCATGCGGGTGGGCATGTGGTTAAAAACCCTCAAAGGATAATCCCCTTTTTCCATCTTTCCATAGTTAAGACATGACAAGCCCATTTGCCCCTGCATAACACATTTTCTTAACTTAGCTAATGACTTCCTTGTTTTGAAGGTCTTTGCATTTTGTGTTTCCAACTTGATTTATTCTCTGTTCAAATCTCAAGCTTTATTGAGGATGTGTGAAAACTCATACTCTAAGCTACAGGGAATGGGCAGAACCTCTAGGACAAATTCTGGCTGCTGAATTCTCTTACCGCTATGATTTCACTTTTCATTAAATGTCTGGCACCTGAAGAAATTCCTACTTGTCTACATATGTTGGGTATATGTATACAAAATATACCAGGAGATGTTTCTCAGAGCCCTTCTTTCATCAGCTAGATAAAATCAGAATCTCATATGTAATCATTCTCGGGTTCTGTATAGTCAGCGAGCTGTTATGGACTAAATTGTGTCCTTCCCAAATTCATATGTTGAAGTCCTAGCCCTCAATGTGATTGTATTTAGAGACAGAGTCTTTAAAGAGGTAATTAAGTTTAATAAGGTTATAAGGGTGGGTCCTTATCCGGTAAAACTGATTTTTTTTTTTAAAAAGAGGAAAAGACACCAAGGTGCATACACACTGAGGAGAAGCCTTGTGAGGATATAGTGAGAAGGCCGCCATCTGCAAGCCCAGAAGAAAGGTCTCAGGATAACCCAGATCTGCTGGCACCCTGATCCTGGACTTCTAGCCTCAAGAAACACAAGAAAAAAAATTCAGTTAAGTGATCTAGACTGTTGTATTTTGTTATGGCAGCCCTATCAAACTGATAACACAGATTGTGGTACTATTGGTGCTGCTTTAACCAAACCTAAAAATGTGGAAGTGGCTCTGGAATTGTGTAATGGGGAGAGAATTGGGTAGCCTTGAGGTGCATGTTTGAAAAGCCTAGATTACCACTGAGAGATTTTTTTATTGGAATGTGAATGTTAAAGATGATTCTGGTAAGGTCTTGGAAATGAGGAACATATTATTGGAGATTAGAAGAAAGATAATTCTTGTTGCAAAGTAAAAGTTTTGTGGAAAGTAGAACTTATTTGTGGCAAACTTGGGTATAGCTGAGAAGATTCCTAAGCAAAATGTTGAGTTACATCTTGGATTCTTTGTACTGCTTATTGTAAAATACTAGAAGAGAAAGAATTGATGAAGGAATTTTTAAGCAAAAAGAAACCAGAACCTGAAATTTTGGAAAATTCTCAGCCTATCCTTACTGCAAAAAATGAGAAAGCATATTTTAGAGAAGATACTAAAGAAATGGCTGAAAAGTTATTTGATAAAGAGATGATGGGAGTAACTCAAGAAGCCACACAGCCATTTCAGCAGAAGTCATGGACAGAGATAGGGCAATAGCAGCAGAAACACAGCCAGCTTGCATGAAGGAAGACAGAGAGGGGACAAAATGAAGGAAGGTCATTGGAGATCTGGAATTCTACAGGATGGCACAACGGAACTTGTTTGCTGTAAACATGTTTTATTCTTCAAGAAAAGGAAAACATGACCCTGAAGGTGATTCAGAGATTCTCAGGGATGCTACTCCTACCACAGGCCCAGGGCACTCAGGCCTGGGGGACAAGGCTGTCTCCTCAGTTTCAGAGGACAAGGCTACTTCCTCAGTGTCAGTGTGTCAGCAGGCCAGGCTGCTGCCACCCAGGGCCTCAGGGTGATGCTGCACTTCAGGACCACAGGGTGAGGGGCATCCCCCAGGCCTGAGAGGGAGATGCAGCTGCCATTGTGGTCTTAGAAGGTGGAGCTACCTCTTGAATAGACCAGGGAACAGAAAATCAAGCCGAAGAGGATTATTGTTGAACCCTAAAATCAAGTGGATTTACCTTGCTAGGTTTTGGACTTGCTTGGCACATGTCACTCATTTCTTAATTCCAATTTCTTTCTTTGCTTCTTTCTTTGGAGTGGAATGTCTATCTTGTGCCACTGTTATATTTTAGAAGCACACAAATTGTCTGGTTTTCTGGGTTAACAGCAGGAGAGGAATTTTACCTCAAGAGGAAGTCTTACCCATACACCTGATTTAGAAGAGATTTGGGGGTTAGAGTTGATATTAGAATGGGTTAAGACTTTGGGGACTATTGGGAAGTAGGCGTTTGTATACATGTGAGAAAGGCATGAATTTGGGGCTTTCAGAAAGTGAAGTGTTATTGTGTTCCCTCTAAATTTCATATGTCAAAGCCCTAATATTTACTGTGTCTGTATTTGGAGATAGGGCCTTAAAAGTGGTGATTAAGGTCAAATGAGATCATAAGGACTGGTATACTTAGAAGATGAAAAAGAGACCCCAAGAGTGTGCATACACAGAGGAAAGGCTACAAGAGAACACAGCGAGAAAGAGCCATCTGCCAGCCAAGGAGAGAGACTTTTGGAAAATTCAAATCTGCCGGCACATCAAGTTCTGGGTTTCCAGAACTGTGAAACAATTCATTTTTGGTGTTCAATCCACCTAACTTGTGATATTTTGTTATGGCATCCATAGCAAAGTAATATAGATGTCTTCAGTACTGCCTCAAAATCTTTCCATAAAAACATAATAGTTCTTTTTTCAATTACTGATAATATCGACTTGAAGTTTTACTGCCATCTTTTGGAGCCCTATGCCAAAGACATAAAGGTTCTTAACACTCCACACATCCTACCCATTTCTCTCTTCATATTAACCTCCTTTCTCTAGCCTAGAGAATTATAACACTTCACTTCAATAATTATCTTGCTTTTGTCCTCAACTATCATACCCTCTTGGTAAATATCCAGCCCTTGAGATCAAGGGCTTTGTGGGCAGCACCTGCTATTTCTAACCCCTCAGCAGTGTAATAACAATGCTATCATTGGATACTGCTTGAAAAAATCGAACTTTGTTGTTGGTCTTCCCGCTTCAAGGCCTGCTCCTTCCAATCCACTCTTGACATTGATACCACCAAAGAGTTGATGCTAAAACACCCATCAGGCCACATTATTTCCCTGTACAAAATCCTTGAGGGACTTTCTGTAGTCTTTCTCAAATTCTAGAATATTATACAAGACCTTGCAATGTCGGCCTCCTTTCTTCACCGCTATGGTTCCATCTCTCTCCAATTGATTCAATTCCATATTCTGTTCATACCAAACTACTTCCAGTTCCCAGAATAATCTGTGACTCCTTTGTCTCTGTGTTTGCATTTTTGCTTCCTCAGCCTAGACAGTCCTTCCTCACTGTCCCTTTACATCTGTTTCTGTCCCCTGACTGACCCCAATGCTTAACCCAGATTTCCTAGCCTAAGCCAGGCTTCTTGCCTTCCCGATGCTTCAGCAGACAAGCATTCTTCTCCGTGGCCTTAGCACACTGTTTTGTGATAATGTTTATTTGTCTCTTTCTTTAGGAAAGTGCATATTATTTGTCTGTTTTCCCAGGGCCAAGCAAAATGTCTGGCAAAAGGAAGCACTGGATACATGAGTGCTGAATTAACGAATGAATGAGTAGAACCAGCAGAACACAGGATGACTGAGCAAGAATTATTGAGAAAGATAACAGCAATGACAATGCCACATCATTAGTAATTCCACCATCACCATGAAAGATCACGTGCAGAGATGCGGCTCTGTTGTTCACAGTGTGTTATTATTGCATTCCTTCCTCCCTTCCTACCTTCCTTCTTTCCATCCTTCCTTCCTTCCTTCCTTCCCTTCCTCCCTCCCTCTCTCCTTCCCTCCCTCCCTCCCTCCTTCCTTCCTTCCTTCCCTCCCTCCCTCCCTCCTTCCTTCCTTCTTTCCTTTCCTCTCTTTCCCTTCCCTCCCCTCCTTCCCTCCCCCCTTCTCTCCTCTCTTTCTCTCTTTCTTTACTTTTGGAATTCAAGGATACATGTGCATGTTTGTTACATGGGTGTATTATGGGATGCTGAAGTTTGGACTTCTACTGAACTCATTACCCAAACAGTGAACATGATACCCAAAGGGTAGTTGTTCAACCCTTGTCCCCTCTCTCTCCCCTTTTAGGAGTCCCCAGTGTCTATTGTTCTCATCTTCATTTCCATGTGTACCTAATGTTTAGCTTTCACTTTTCAGTCAGAACATGCAGTATTTGGTTTTCTGCTTCTGCATTAATTCACTTAGAACAATGGCCTCCAGCTGCTCTTTAGACTTCCCAGCCATCCTGTGAGATGGGCTGCTACCGTGTTTTCATAAAGCCATCTACTCCAAGCTATCTATTTAACTACAAACTCCCTGCCATCCCCCACTCCTGATAACCTTTTTTCCATTTTTCTCCTAAAGCACTTGTGTGATTCTATCATCTATACAATGCATGCATTTATTATGGTTATTGTTTATTTTCTATGTTTCTCTGACCTGATAAATCTCCGCAAGGTGTAGGAGTCTTTGTCTTGTTCCCTGTTGTATTCCAAACAAAGCAGGGCCTGTCACACAGTAGTTTTTTGATATATATTGTTGAATAAGTAAATTTTCATACAGAAAAAGAAGCCTGTGATTCAGGGATGTGATTCACTTAAGGTTACCCATATGGTTTTGAGTGAAGCTGTGCATGGTAGGTGTCAGAACTAAATCTACCGTTGATGGCAAAAAGGATTTTCATCAAATAACACAGATTTTAGGTACCAAAATTTCTAGTACAAATGTACAAATTAACACTTTTAAAAAATCAAGAAGGTACACAAATTCTCAAGGGACCAAATTATCTTAATAATCCTGCAGTCCCCTTACTAACTTCCTTTTCTCCGTTTTCATTGAGGAAGCTGGTACTTATGGCAAGAGATCAAACTTGTCTAGATCCTTGTGACCTTCGTTAAAAATTATGAGCAGCATAAGGAAGGAGCAGGTGTGAGCCAGGAAGGTGGCATGAATGATGCACACCCAGACATCTGAGTAGCGTAGATGACTAAAACCCTCCGAGTTCTCTCATTTTAAAGCCTCCTTCACCACCACCACCATTAATCTGGCTCTATGCACTTTAGGTTTGAAGTGTGCAGCCACAGTGACTTAAAAACGAAGTGAGCAAACAGCAATACCCTGAGCTATCTCCCCAGCTTCTGTCTCCTGGTGAATGATGAATGACTTCAACAGAAATAACCAGGAAATATATCTCTCTGTTATTTATCTATACACACGTATGTGTAGATAAACACACACAGGCATACACAAGCACACACAGAGACATACGCACATTCCTATATAATACATACACACAGGCATACACACAAACATGTATGTACATACATACCCATAGACACATATACAAATGCATTTATGGTCTTGCTATTTTCAGCTTGGACTTGAAACAAGGAGTGATTTTTCTCTCTAAAAAAGGGATTTAAGAGTTCCTTCAGAAGCCAAAGTCCCTGGGTGATGTGAGAAAGAGAACACAGAACACAGCTGAGAAACCAGCTCAGGAGAAGAATGCTCAGTGAAGAATGGGCTGCACGTGAACTTCCATCAACTCCTAGTACAGGTGGAGCAGATTAAATAGTGCTCCCCAGAAGGCACGTTCACCTGGAACCTCCGAATGTGGCTTTATTTGAAACAAGGGAATCGCAGATATATTAGTTCATTTTGCATTGCTAGAGGGAGTACCTAAGGCAGGGTAAGTATTTTTTAAAAACATTTATTTGGCTCATAGTTTTGCATGGCGCTGGCATTTGCTCCCCTTCTGGTGAGTCCTCAGGAAGTTTTCACTTGTACAGGAAGGGGAGCGGGTGTGTCACATGATGAGAGCAGGACCAAGAGGAGGAAAAGGTGGTGCTAGGCTTTTTTATCTATCATCTATCTATCTATCTATCTATCTATCTATCTGTCTGTCTTCTATCTATATCTATCATCTATCTAGCTATCTTCTATCATCTGTCTATATCTGTCATCTATCTAATCTATCATCTATCTATATTATCATGTATCTATCATCTATCTATTATCTATCAATATTTATCATCTATCTATCATTTATATCTACCTATCTATATCTGTCTATCTGTCTATTCTATCATCTATCTACATCTATCATCTATCTACATCTATCATCTATCTATTATCTGTCTATATTTATCATCTATCTATCTATCTATCTATCTATCTATCTATCTATCTATCTATCTATCTATCTATCTATCTAGTTAGAGACAAAGTTTGACTCTGTTGCCCAGACTGGAGTACAGTGGCATAATCATGACTCACTGCAGCATTGAACTCCCAGACTCAAGCGATTCTCCTAACTCAGCCCTGAGTAGCTTGGACTACAGGCACACACCACCACACCTGGCTAATTTTTTTATTTTTTATTTTGTAGAGACAGAGTCTTGCTATGTTTCTCAGGCTGGTCTTGAACTCTTGGCCTCAAACAACCCTCCTGCCTCGACCTCCCAAAGTGCTGTGATTATAGGGATTAACCACCCTGCCCAGCTCTGCTAGGCTGCTTTAAACAAACAATCAGTTCTTGCATGAACTAGTAGAGTGAGAATTCATTCCTTACTGGGAGACTGCACCAAGTCCTTCGTGAGGGATTGTCCTCATAACCCCCTATTAGGCCTCACCTCCAACACTGGAGATCACATTTCAATCTGAGATTTGGAAGGGACAAACATCCAAACTACATCAGCAGATTAATCTTTTTGCAGATTAAGGAAAAGATCTTAAGATAAGATTCTCCTGGATAGGGTGGGCCCTAAATCCAATGACAGATGACCTTATAAGAGACAGAAAAGGAGAAGACACAGGGAAACAGAGGAGAAGACAATGTAAAGATGGAGGCAGAGACTGGGCGATGCAGCTGCAATCCCCAACATGCCAAGGATTGTCAGCAGCCACCAGAAACAGGAAAAGGCAAGGAAAGATCCTCCCCTGGAAACTTTGGAGGGAATGTGGTCCTGCTGACACCTTGGTTTTGGACTTCTGACCCCCAAAACTATGAAAGAATAAATGACTGTTGTTTTAAGACCCCAGGTTGTGGTGATTTGTACATGATCCCTAGAAAATTAATACAACAGATCATCAGGACAGACAGCAAATACCAAGGGGAAAGCAAATCTCCCATACAATAAGTCAGCACCTAATGACTCAGCACCTGAAGAGTGAAACCCCGCTGAGTCTAGGAGGACATGGACACACAAGGATGCCCTCAGGCTCAGGTGGGAAAATAATCCAGAACATTCCTCAAGTATCAACAAGAATTATGATTCTTGCAGAGTGAGAAGTTTTGGTGCAGGTGAATTATGAAAGAGAAGAGGGGAGAGAGATCAAAGTTATCAGGGGGAAGTAAATGGATTTAAGTTGTTAAATTCAGGAGCCAGGTAGAGGCCAACTGTCCTTGTGAGAGGGAACATGGACACCACAGTGGCATGCTTTGTTTATTTCAAGTCCAAAGATGAAGAAGTTAAAAACTGTAGTACAGGTATCCCTTCCTGCTGTGCTGGGTAAATTCCTCTCCCACTTCTGGCATCAAGGTTTCCACATTTTTCTTTTTTTTTTTTGAGTTGGAGTCTCACTCTGTTGTCCAGACTGGAGTGCAGTGGCCGCTCCCGGCCACCGCAGCCTCGACCTGCTGGGCTCCGGCGATCCTTCCGCCTCAGCCTTCCAAGTAGCTGGAACTACAGGCGCGCGCTACC